>APFE030281822.1:42040-95750 GCA_000404065.3 Pinus taeda | reverse complement strand
GATCTAGAATTAAATGGAGAGAGAGAGAGAGAGAGAGAGAGAGAGAGAGAGAGAGAGAGTATTGGGGGGCTAGGACACTATGGGTGGGAAAGGGGGATAAGGTCTACGTGATAGGGCTTAAGCCAAGGAAATAAGGCAAATTCTATCTTAAAAGCCTAAATCCATGTTTTTATCCTAAGTTTCCAAAAATAAGGAAATTGGGATTCTTGAGGTGCCACTTGTCAAAAAGGGAACATGTACATAAAAAGGAGTAGTTTTAGTGTAAATCCCATCATTCCTTCCATTCATCTCATTTAGATTACTATGGACTATGGTGTTGGCTTTAGAGAGAGTTAGATATCATTGAATACTATTGCCTTTATGAACCTAGATGGATCTAGGTGTAAGAATATTTATCATTTGGTTGCATTGGGGAAGGTTGGAGTCTTGGAGGGAGAAGTGTAGGGATAAGTTTCCTTAGTGTGAGGGCTAGAGTGTACCTAGAGACTCACAAAGGCAATTTTTTTTTTTTTTTTTTCACATAACTTTGAGACTCCCCATGGTGGCTTGTACTAGATCCCTAGAAAGGTAGAAGAATAACCTAAGGGACTATGGGTTTAAAGAAGAGGGGTGCACTAACTTGGGTTATGCAGGTTGATGGGGGGTGGGAGACTATAGGTAGGAGGTTGCTATAGTTTGGCACCTTGGCTTGTTACCTTATTGGTGTTAACCGTATCACCATAGTAGGATTCTATGTGAAATTTTTCCTTGGTGGAGTCATAGTCTTAGCTTGGGGGTGACCGACTACTAAGTGCACATGAGGAATGAGAAAATTTTAATGGCTAATATTTTCAAGTGGGCTAATTTTCCATCCTTTTTCCCAAAAATAATATTTGTTGATTTCCACTTTTGAAAAAATGATTCACCCAAACTTTACAGTATAAAATCAATTTACCTTAAAAATTGCCAAAATTTGAAAAATACTATATAAAATCATTAGAAATTTGAATATTTGTACAAAAATATCATCAAACATTTTACAATTTTCATATTAGGGACTAGTAATATTCACTAGGGTTTCTAAACTTTAAGGTAAATTTACCTCAAAATTTTCCCTAGCAATGACGCCTATGGCTAGGTGGTAACTAATTTAATAAAGATAATTGTTCGCTTTATGGTTATATATTTATTTTGTGTTTATATTATTTAATTTCATAGGTGTTCATGGTTAATGGATTTATATATGTTTGTTATGCTTTTATGGGCATAATATGCTACATTTTATAGTATAATACATTATTCTGCATGATAGAGAATTATTAAGGTATTACGGGTGCCTTAATCATAGAATTAATATTGATATCATAACTAGGATTTATTATAGAGAAAATATGTGTAATAGATATATATGATTTGGGAGCCAGGCGGGCATGCTTAGTTCTAATATAAGAGGAATTAGAAGAAGCGGGTCTAACAGAATTAAATGTTATGGTATCAAAGACCATATGCATAGTAATGTGCCTCAACCTAGGTAACTGGGTACCTTACAAAGTGGTATCACAGAAAAGGTTAAAACACATAGGATATATGGGACAAAAATTTGTTTGTAAAGAAAGAATTGTGATTTTCCTATTATTTTTTTGACAAAAATCCTCAAGAAGAGGAAATGGGAAAATTTAGAAATCCAATCCTATATGAGGAATGATAAAATTGGAATAGTAGTTGAGATGCCAAAGGAATTTATTTTAAATTTGTAGCCTCAATATTTGTATATGGAACTGGTCTCAAGAATTGAAAAATCAAACATGGCAGAAGAAGAAGGTGAAATTAGGAAAAATCCCTAATTTTTGGGTGAAAATTGGAACTTGAATGGCTAAATAATCTAGTTGATATATACATACATCAACTTGATGGTTGCATGATAAAAATTGGTAAGATAACGACGTATTGTAGGAGTTGATCCTACATAATTCATGTTGACAGAACATTTTGGGGAAAAAACGTTATTAATAGTGTTAAAAAATCGTGAAATTTTGAACAAAAATAAAAAATCATATCAATGACATCACAGATGATTGTGGTAATTCCAAGTGGTAGTTAAGTCAACTTATGGTGGACATATGTCGACATGAGGTACATTTGAAATGGCGAGAGTTGGTTATTGGGTGATCATGACCAAGACTGAAATGAATTTGAGCCATCAATTTAGATCATTCTACATGGTTGGATTTTTTAGATTTGGTGTTGTGTGTTATCATGTTCACATCATTAAGCCCAAATTAAATATACATTGTTAGATCATGATCACCCTCCACTATTGAATTTTTTGGGGTTAAATTACATGGCTAACCTTTGTTTATCTTTAAGGTTGAACTTAATATGGGATTTTGGATCAAACAAACATACACTATTGGATCTAGTAGAGATTAATTACCTTGTTAATAGGTGGTCATATCTAATCTTGAAATAAATATCTACTGTCAAATTTGGATTGATTGCATCCATTGAATAGTTTGGGTTTAGTGACCTTGTTAATAGCTAGGAATGTCTAAGCATTAGCTTTATCTAGACAATTAAATCTAGATCAATCTCAATCATTGGATCTATCAGACATAAGTAATGTTTCTAACCTTTAATAAACTCTAAGATCAACTCTAAGCCCAATATTGACATAATTTGTCAGATCAAGTTAATCACAAACTTAAAAAAAATATCAGAGGTAATTGGGTTGGTTATAGTTTGAACATATTTAAGTCCAATGTTGAGATAAGGTCCTTAGGGTCGTTTTGGGGTTAGTTAACCCAAGTTTTGTATAAATTTTTGTAAAAGATGTAAAGTCTCCATGAAATGTGGATGCAGAGCACGCATGTAGATAGGAGTCAAAGGGGTCTTAGCCCCTTGTTTGGGTCAATTTTAAGATTCTCCCATGGTTCGCAGACCATGGTATTGTATGGAAGAAAGATATAAATAGTTTAGTGATAGTGAGTCTTAGGGATAACTTAGAATGAAGAATTGTGATTTCTCAATGGTTTTTGTTGTTTCCGGAAAGTGATAAGGTAGGAAGGCTCTACTTCTTGTACTTAGGTGAGAAGGGGAAGGCTCGTGCAACTGAGTGCATAGGTTAGAAGAGTCTATAATCTGAACATTGAAGATCAATAAAGACATATTTTAAAGAATTAATGTGCAATATAAGCATGTCTATTGATTCTATTATGTTATGTTTTGTCGCTTATAATGTGTTTTCTATAGAATAATGAATGAATGCTATGCAGAACCATTGAATCTATCTTATTTATGCATTATTTAAGTACATATCTAGTTTAGCGAGGATAAGAGTTATTTCTACTATGTTTTCCGACGAGTTGAATAGATATGTGCGAAGTCAGATCTTGGGTTTTTTATTAATGTGTGAAAGTGGATAAATTATTTGTTTAAGGTCCACAAACACTGATCGTAGACCTTTTCAAAGGTATATAATCCATTTTCATAGAGTTGCAGTAGTGAGCCCTAGAAAACTACCGATCTGCACAAAAGGTAGATTTGAGTTACAGAAGAGTGACAACCACTTACCACATGTCCCTGGATGTAGAAGCCTGGTCCTAGCATCCCCAAATACTTCTTCGGGTGAGACTACATCTTGCGGTATGTAGGTTGTTAACAAAAGGGCTAGTAGTTAGGGTTTTTTTGGTTGGTGAACAACTCTGAATCTGGGTCAGACCCCCTTAAGCCAACAAATGGTTCCATTGATGGGACCAAGATCTATCTAAGAGATGTATTATAAATGGTTTCCTACGAAGAAAGAGCTGGATAATTGGATTCATTGGAAATTGCACACATTTGTAGCTCAGGAGAAGATGAGCCCTAAACAATCTAAGGAGCAGTTGTTGTAAAGAATTTTTTATATGGATGAGACAGATGCATTCTTTTGTTTCTTCCCTAAAGAACTATACAAGTGGTTTTCTAAATTAGCTGATAGTCAAGAGATGTGGAGGCTCGAAGTCCCTATAATGTGGACTCCTGAACTGGTGAAACATTTGAAAGCATGAGGAAGCAATATCACACAGGTTGTGGATCACTAGGTTGATCACACACTGGGTAGTTTTGTGAGTTATTTCACTATCAATAGAAACATCAGATATAGCGAAGGATCTTAAAAGGATCGCGAGGTAAGTATTTGAAGTCATTGAAGACTTGGATTAAAATGTTGTGATGTGAAAAGATGGTTGTGCAGTTACCTTGATGTTTGGGGCTACATGAAGCGGGAGATTATTTAGAAGAAACGAAGGATCTAGCCGAGAATATAGTCTGCTCATTGAACCCCCTTCAAGTGACGATGAAGGGATAGTGTTGACTACACCGTGAAATGAAGTTCAGTTAATAATGTAGGGTATTTTGAGTATACATCATCCATCTGCTCCACCTCTACCTCCACCTCTACCTCATAAACTTTTGCCTACAGCTCCACCTCCACCCCCATCATTCAGCGTGGCAAATGTGAAGATGCCGATTTTTAAAGGAAACGGGACCAAAGATCCAGAACAATTTTGGTTTGTCGCAGATGCTGTTTAGACAACACAACAGATCACATACAATAATATTAAGAAAGCACAGTTGTTTACATCTTTACAGGATCACGCATTAACATGGTATATCAAGTATTACATTGATAACCCCAATGCGTCGTTGGCAAATACCCAACTAGATTTGAAAAAGGAGTTTAGTAGGCCTAAGTAAGAGGCACAATCAATAATAGAATTTAAGGAAATATAACAAAAGGTTGATGATAAACATTGGGACTTTGATCAAAGGTTCTTGATCAAGCTGAATAATATGAAAATCTCAAATATCCTACATCGCGACTGGTTTAGAGCATTGCTCTTGCCACATTTAAGAATACCTCTATCACAACAAAAAATTGCAATGCAAGCAGAAACCTTGGAGATCGCGATGAGGTTGGATGCATTGCCTATCCAAGATACAAACTTCAGAGTGCAACAAATTCATTCACAACTGGAGAGACTGCACTTGGAGTTGTAGAACCTGAAGAAAGGAAGAGAAGCTTAGCTGGAGGTGCACACTAAGATTTAGTGTCTGAAATGTAAGAGCCATGGGAATGATAAGGATCATTTCCCAGTCTTCAAGAATTATATTATAGGGGAATGCCTATACCCCTGAAGCCTTAGATTAATGTTGGGACAAGTGCGGGAGCTGCAATGTGGTGCACTATTTGTTAGGTCACAAGACAACATGCTACTAATAACTACCATCTATTGCAGAAGATTGTACAAACCCCACACATCCCTCATGTCAGTATTGTCGACAATTTCACCATGTCATAGAGGAATGTCTAGTTCTTATGGAAAATATGCAAGAGAAGAAGGCATAGCCCAAATAGTCTATGCAAAACATTTAGATGATGAGGGCTGAGCCCTATGAAGAGGATCAAAGCATCAATATTGTATTAAGAAGTGGCATGACGACTGGCACAGATAAATGTAAGTAGCCTGAGGAAGAAGGGTGGGTACGTAAGGCTGCTTAGAAGGAAGTTGACTTTGATTTGAATCACACTAAAGAAACTTTCTTGGAAGCAAAAAAGAACTTCATTGAGGCCTCCACCTCAGGAAGTCAGGAGAAAATTCTAGAAACTAATGTGATGTAAGAGGTAGATCCTTCAATACTAACTACTTTCCTGAAGACATGTATGAAGTTGTTGCATGATCAAAATCAGTTGAAGGATTGCAAGGCTTAATAAAGTGCGCTAATAAGGAAAAGACTCCTACTAAACATTGCACAGTAAGGAAGACTGGTAAGCATAATGCACGAATGGGGTGTGATATGAGGCTAATTGCACATATAGGTGAATATGAAATGGACTAGGTAATCTTGGATCTGGGGTCTGATGCGAATGTCTTGCCTAAGAAGTCATGGGAAAGGATGGGGAGACCTACGTTGTAGTGGTCTCCTATTCAGTTATGCATGGAAAATCAATAGAAGATTATTTCGATGGGGCACTTATATGGTGTAACAGTAAACATTGAGGGCATTATTGCTCTGGATGACTTTGACGTCATTGAAATAGTGGATGATAGTAACACATACCCCGCATTGTTAGGAATTGACTGGGCTATTGATATGAATGGGGTAACTAATTTGAAGAAGTGGAAGATGTCATTTGAAAAGAAGTCGCTTAGGGTTGTAGTGCCACTAGACCTTGCAGAAGGAGCATGTTATACTGAACCTGTGCGCGACTATGTAGAAAGTGATGATGATCTCGATCAGATATACAAGATAACAACGCAAAGTGAGGATTGGATCAATCCTCGAGCTGATGGATGAATTGCGTGGGATAGGGATAGCTCCTGTGCCTCAGATTCAGATGAAGAGCTCGAACATCAAAAAGACATGCTACATGAAGTATCTACGCTCCGCTATAATATGATGACCAAGTCGCTGAGGTGTGTCTCGACTCAGGTAAGGAATCTTCCACATTACGATGGTTTGACTGATGTGGAATTGTTTCTGGATGAATTTGAAAGGGAAGTAGTGGAAGAACATTTAATCTAGGCACTGGAATTGGCATAATGCGTGCTACACCTACCCATTGATGGGGTACACACAAGGATAACTTTATTGGATGGAGAGAATACAAAAGAATGGTGAAGTTAACTTTTGGCCATGCTAATACTAGAATGACAGAAAAATACAGTGGGAAGGATGACCCACGTGATCATTTATCACGATGGATTAAGGCTTGAGGGATAGAACCATAACCAAAATGGGTGCATATTTTCTGTCATATGCGAGATACAATCCCAATGAAATGGTATTTTGAGACAGAGCTTTGCCATGGAACGATTGAATGGGATGTTTTTAGGGAGGGTTTTCTATTAATGTTTAGCTTTGAGGATGGGTTTGAGAGCATTGTTGATGTGCTACAAGAAATTAAAGAAACTATATTTAGAGCACCAAAGGAACCGGTAGAATGCACTCAACTAGATTGGGGTACACAGCTGTGCCATGCACTGGAATGTTATAACGTGACAACTAAAGAAGATGATGATCCATGGAATATTACCATTCCATAAACTGAAGGACAACTCGAAGTCAAAGGACCGAAGATGGCAAACCTAGATATATCAGAGCCTTTGAAAACTTGACATGTAAACATTGGATATGAAGATATGAGACTATTGGGACAAAGATACGGTTAATAAGGTAGCCGAGCTACTGCGCAGTACCAGGACTTATTTCCAATGAAGTTTTTAGATTTGAAAGGGATTGTTAGAGATTTAGGTGTTATGAAGATTACATTGAAACTAGATACGAAGGCTATTAAGCGATGACCTTATTGATTGAATCCAAAGTACAAGGAGAAGGTGCACCTAGAACTGGATAAAATGTTGGAGGCAGTAATCATTGAGCCTATAGTAGAATTAGATTGGGCAAGCCCTATTGTGGTCCAAGAGAAGAAATAGAAGGGCAAGATATGCATATGTGTAGATCTGTAGAAGTTGAATGATGTGTGTGTTCATGATCCGTTTCCAACACGATTTACTGACGAAGTATTAGAGAATGTTGGCAGACAAGAGGCGTATTCATTTACTGATGGGTTTTCGGGTTATCATCAAATAAAAATTGCGCAGGAGGATCGAAGCAAAACAACCTTCACGACTGAGTGGGGTTGCTTTCAATATACAATTATGCCATTAATATTAAAGAACGCGCCTACGATATTTTTGTGGGTAGCGATTGCAGCATTCAAGGAGTTCATTCATAAGTTCTTAGAGGTATATTTTGATGACTAGACTGTGTTTGGGTTGGTGAAGCGCCATGTTGCAATTATGCGCCTCATGCTGGATATGTGTTGTAGGTATTAGATCACGCTGAACTTGAAGAAGTTTATATTTTGTGTAATTTTTGGAATTTTTCTCATCCATATTGTCTGTAAGAAAGGATTAATGGTGGACCCTGTGAAGATCATTGTAATTGTGAATTTGGAAGCACCTAGCAATGTGAAATAGCTGCGCACAACATTGGGACACACTGGTTACTATTGGAACTTTATCAAGGCCTATGCCCAGATAACCTCGCCAATGGAGAAATTGTTAAAGAAGGATGCTATGTTTTGTTGGGATGAAGACTATCAGTGCAACTTGGACATCTTGAAAGGAAAAAATGGTGACAACGCCTATTTTGGTTTTTTCGGACTAAAAAAGGGAGTTTCATGTGCATGTTGATACCTCTTCCATTGCGCTAGGAGTAGTATTAACACAAGAAGGTGAGGGAGAGATTGATCATCCAATAGATTTCATGATAAGGAAGTTATCCAAAGCTAAGAAGAATTACTCCACCACAGAGCACGAAGGGATGGCGATGGTCTATGCATTGTAGAAGTTTATACATTATTTGTTAGATGGACATTTTAAAATATATATAGATCACTCCGTGTTGAAATACCTGGTCAACAAGCTTGTGTTGGGGGGGAAGATATGTTGATGGTTACTATTGTTGTAGGAGTATGAATTTGAAGTGATTGTGAAACCTGAAAGGCTAAATGCAGGCCCAAACCATCTATCTAGGATTGAAATAGGTGAGGAACCAAGCGGTGTGGAGGAAGGACTGATAGACGCAAAAATTTTTGTGGTGCACATCATGGACGATCATTTCTTCGATATTATTCAGTTCTTAATAACGGGATCAGCTCCGGACGGGTATTCCACTCAACAAAAGGAGGTTGTAGTTCGCACTACGAATTTTTGGTAATTACGGGTCATTTGTATAAGATGGGGTTAGATGAGATATTGCGAAGGTATGTTCTAGAGTTTGAACGCGCTAGTATCCCAACTGAAGCCCATGGAGGAGTGGCAGGAGGTCACTATGTAGGGAAAGTGATCGTGCATAAGATTTTGCGTGCTATGGTGGCCAACATTAAACAAAGATTCTCAGTAATGCTGTAAGGCGTGCGATTCTTACCAAAGGATGGGGCAGCCTTCGTGAAGGGATGAATTGACTTTAAATACCCATGTTTCGTTGAAGGTATTTGAGAAATGGGCCATTGATTTTAGAGGTCCCATACAACCACCAGGAAATAAGACGGGTGCACAATATATCATTACTGCAACATAGTATTTAACCAGATGGGCAGAAGCGCAGCCAATGAAGGATTGCACAACGACCACTGCTATGAAGTTTCTATTCGAGTATGTCTTAACAAGATTTGGATGCCCTAAGATTTTGATAAGTGATAGGGGTACGCATTTTTTGAATGAAATGATTAGCGCAATGCTTGAAGAATTCCAAGTGTATCATCACAAGAGCATGCCCTATCACCCCTAGGTGAATGAAATGGTGGAAGATTTTAATAAGATTCTGGAGCATGCATTGACAAAGGTATGCAATACACAGAGGAATGACTGGGACATGCATGTACTTGCGGTGTTATGGGCTTATAGGATGACTTGTAAGAAGTTGACAGGAAAAACATCGTTTAGGTTGGTCTATGGAATTGAAGTAGTCATGCCGATGGAGTATATTGTGCCTAGTTTACAGATTACAACATTGAACGAGATGGCGAACCAAGAGACCTTGGAGGAATGGCTCGTGTAGATCATGGAGTTGGAAGAAGCTCACTTCCTTACAAGATTTCACTAGAAAGTACAAAAGGAACATGATAAGGAATGGCATGATCGACATATTAAGCTGCACATGTTCAAGGTAGATGACTTGGTGCTATTATATGACAACAAGTTCATGAAGTTTCCTAGAATGTTTCAAATGCATTGGTTAGGGCCATATGTTATTAAGGACATCACAAATGGTGGCATAATTTAGCTTGAGAAGCTGAATGGGGAACCATTCCCTGGAAAAGTGAATGGAAGTAGGATGAAACTATACACACAGGATCTTTCCCCTATGCGATGACTATATGGTTGTAGGACAGTCTTAGTAATCCAGACAGTTGCAAGGGATTGCAGGAATATAAAATACGCTGCCTGACTAGGTGAAGAATAAGGTAGAAAGGTTGCATGATGGATGATAGGGGTGCGATAGGTGAAGCTGCGCTGGATGAGCTGCACCGTGGAGGATGGTACCGCGCAGGTGGGTCCCAAGGTAGTTGTTAAGGTTACTATTCATGATTTGATGGCCAAAATCAGTTAAGAGGAGTGTTTTGGTGCTATTTATAACCAAAAAATTTGGATATCTCCTGCCAAAGATGCCTTTATTGTCATAAATTAGGGGGAACAATTGGATTTGAGTTCAAAACTTCCTATAAATTACGCGTGTTAGTCCAACGAAGAACGCTTTGCATTCTGAGAGTTGGTTGGGTGCTTGGCTATCTAAAGCTTATGAATCATGAGTTTTGGGAAGAGTTCATGATGTGCCCCTCTTTTGCAAACTACTTTGCAGCAACCCGAGACCTATTCATTGACAGGATGGCTGCTACAAACCCCGCTGAAGCCGTAAGTTCAGAAGCTATTGTGTCTGACGTGCCGGGCCTTGAAAGTTCAAGTATGGAAGCATTAACCCCTGTTCCTACCACACCGAGGTCATCGAGGCCAAAGAAATCCACTGCAAAAGAGAAGAAACCAACTGCAAAATAGAAGAAATAAGCCACAAAAGAACAACAAAAGAAGCCAGTGCTAGTGAGGATGTCAGCAAGGAAGAATTCAGAGGTGCGCCAAAAGGAGAAAAACAACAAACAACCATAGACAATGGTTGATTTGGAGGAGGAGGAATACCAAATAGAGGAATTATACGCCGAAGAGGTTGAGCCTCTCTCACGGCTCCTTGAGTATATCCCTCCACAGAAGGGAAAGACCAAGGTTAACAAAGACCCTGATTTCGAGAATTTCATTGTGTCAACACCCCTATTGCCTGAACAGGTGGAATTTGAAAATAGAGGACTTGGACCACACAGATCATGAGAGGTTCCCATATTTAGCAACAAACAAGTATATGATGAAGGTATATTATTAAGAGACATGAGTTACGCGGTTGGAGCCCATGAAGTGATCCAGGTGGATCTTCAGATACAATGGCATGGAAAAGCTCAGAAATAAAAGTGCTCAGATGCAGTCAACTCAGGACCAGAGCATATATATCGTCATCCTGATTCCAATGACGTGAACAATACTTCAATTCGATTCTGGATGATGAAGTTATTGCAAAAAGAAGGTTGCTTTGTTCCTTAAGAAAATGAGGAGTTTTCCTTTAAAAATGGGTTTAAGCCTTAAAAGGAAAAAAAAATCACAATCAGAGGATTCATGGAGGCAGTCTTAAGAATGGTGTAGAGAAAATCCTGATTGCCGATCTCCAGTAAAATCAGATTGGTGGATCGGAGGGAAATCAGGTTGGAGGAAGGCTATATATATATATATATATATATATATATATATATATATATATATCTATCGATGATGGTAGGGGCTGACTTGCGATGTGATCGGTGAAAAAGCACCAAGCCGATATGTGAGCGAGATGCTGATGCAATCGACCGATATAGGCGATCGCCAATTGGTGGCCGGCCATCCCCGATTAACAAGATTGTTGCACCCCGATATGTCGATTGCGATGTCAGGCCCAGACCCGATAAGGAATATACACCCGATTAGATAAAGTTGAAGTCTGAGTAAATGGGTTTTTGCCAGATTTTAGTGCTTTTTCGGGAGTTATTGGTATTTATCTCTTCAACAGTAAAGAGGCTATCTTAAGCGTTGGTTGTGCTTGCCGATCATTCTAATCCACCAGCCTCTATTTTGAACCAAGACAACCCTGATTTAATCAAGATTGTCTGAAAAACCCATTATAAAAGCATGATGGTTGGAAAAGCATGGTAGAGGAATTTGCAACATGATGTTTCATTTGGTAGGAGGTCGATAGTGCACTTCATTTGTTTTGGACAAGTTGTAGATGTTTTAGCCCCTTTCAATGCCACGGACACATTGGTGCTGCCCACTTCTCCATCTGAGGTCTCCATTTCACAACCATCTTTTAGAATGGAGGTATAAGCCTCTTGTATGCAACTGATGATTGTAATTCTCTTCTTTTCATGCCATTTAATATAAAGTCCTCCCAATTTTTCGAGCTGGGCCCGGAGACATAGTCCGAATTGGAAGAACTCCGTTATCAAGTCCTGGTGTCACATTTTGTGCCTTTTATGTGCTTTATTTTTTTTTTCTTGTGTGCACATTAAATTTTGGTGTTAATCTGCAATTTTCCATGTGATTCTTTTCATACATCTATAAGCGAAAGTATCTAGGATCAAGTGGTATCAGAGCAGGGATTTTTAGATGTGAATTGCATGTTTGTATGCTAACAAGAAATAGGCTTCAAAGAGGCAAAGGGGAAATAGAACCTTTTGATCTAGAAGCAGGGTGTGCACCTCGAAGAAGAAACATGGCTGAAGATGAAGTTCATCTTGAAGAGGAGCGTAATTTTAGAAAGACGTTCTATTCAATGGTAGAGAATATCAGTCAGCTGGTTTTAAGGCTGGAGAAAGCATAGGAGAGGAACCCAGAAGGACAAGGTTCAACACATGGTAATGGTGGAGAAGAACCCCCTCCTTCTCCTTCTGGGAGTGAAGGTTATTCTTCCTCTCACCACCATAATCATAGAAATTCAAAGGATGCATCTAAGAAACCCTTCCTTAAATTAGATGTTAAATTTGATCTTCCAATGTTTAGTGGGGAAAGCAATGCAGAGAAACTTAATAATTGGATTAGGCAGATTCATGTCTACTACATGATTTTACAGATCATGGAGGATGAGGCAAAGATTGAGCTGGCCTCTCTATGGCTGAGTAGCACCACTCTCATTTGGTGGGAGAGAAAATTGCAGAGCAGTAAGAATGTGGGTAAGCTCTTTTCCTCATGGCCTTATTTCACTTTTGCGTTAAAGGAACAGTTTTATCCCTTAGGATAAAAGAAAAAGCTTTGATGAATAGGCAATATTTAGGGCAAGGCAAAGGGCAGGATGGTCAGAGTTTCATAGAAGAATTTAGAAAGCAAGCACTGAATTTGGGTATTGCGTTTGATAAACTTGAAGTTGTAACTAAGCATATTGGCTCACTGCATAATTATATTAGACATTCGTTGTTGTTATTTGAACCAACCACTATTGATTCAACCAGTGTAAAAACAATTCATATTGAGAATAGGGGCAAAAATGAAAAAGATGATCAGTCCAGAAAATCACTGTTCAAACCTCCCAATGGTAAATCCAAAGAAAAATAGAAAGGGAAGGAGAAGAAAATAGTAGCAATCAAAGAAGGAGAGCGACCTTATTGCAATTACTACAAGAAGGAAGGCCATGGTGACAATAACTTGGAAGTAGCACCCAAAAAAGTGTCCAAAGAAGCATGGAGGAAAAGGGAAGCAGAAGACAATGGAAGCGGTGCAGCAAGACCTTGGATTGGATTCAGGAGATGAAGCACTGATCACAGCAGCAGGAACAAAAGGTACTCTTACACCTCATGTTAATTATGAATCGCATGAAAGCACCAATTCTGTAAATGAGTCCCTTTCGAATGACCGAAAAATAATTGAACTGTTTCATATAAGAGTTGTTGTAAATCGTAATAAAGTTGAAACTCTGTTTGATACTGGGTCCCAAGCAAACTTAATTGTAGAATCCCTAGTGCAGAAACTTGGCTTAGAGACAAAACCTCACCCGAAACCTTGCCCGCTAGGATGGATACATGATAAAGCGAAACTGAATTTAACCCAACAGTGTAAAGTCAAATTTTTGATCGCTTATAAGCTCATAGATGAAGTAGAGTTGGAAGTAATACCATTGGATATTTGTGGCATGGTGTTAGGGAGCCCATACATCTATGATAAAAAGGCAGTATTTTTCCGTCACGAAAACAAATATCAAATCACCAAGGATGGGGTAGAATATATAGTGAGGGCTCATCAAAATAAAATCAATGCCAACCTTGTAAGCGCTGGACAAATGAAAATACTGGTGAATTCCAGTAAAGAATGCATGCTTATGGTTGTAAGGGAAAAAGAGGCAGAATTCACTAATGCTTTCCAGGGTTGCGATCGGGAGCATAAACAAGAATTATCTGAATTGAATACTAATTATGATGAGCTGTTTCAAGAACTGAAGGGATTACCTCCGAAGAGGGAAATCCAATATGAAATCCATCTATAGCATGATGCCCCCTGCCAAATATTGGCATGTACAGGATGTCAGCTATTGATATGGAGGAAATCAAGAGACAAGTGTAGGAATTTCTGGACCAAGGCATCATCAGACTGAGCACCTCTCTGTGTGGTTCGACGATTGTTTTAGTGCCAAAGAAAGATGAAACCTAGAGGATGTGCATGGATTACTGCGCACTCAACAAGATCACGGTAAAAAATCACTATGCCCTTCTACACATAGATGATTTATTAGACCAATTAAAGAGTGTCATTTATTTCACAAAGTTGGATTTGCGCAGTGGCTATCACTAGGTCTGAATTGCAGAGAAGGACGTGTGGAAAACTGCCTTGAAGACCAAGCAGGGGTTGTTTGAATGGATGGTGATGCCATTCGGACTTTGTAATGCTCCAATCACTTTTATGTGGGTTACGAATGATATATTTCAGCCTTTCATTGATGATTTTGTTCTTGTATATTTAGATGATATACTTGTCTTTAGTAAGAGTTGGTTTGAACATGTGTGTCATGTAAAGAAAGTGCTTGATGTACTGAGAAAAGAAAAACTCTTTGTAAAATTATCAAAGTGTGAGTTTAGGAAAATCTCTTTGGGTTACCTAGGTCATATTGTTGGTCATGTTCAGTTAAGTATTGATCCCTCTAAAGTCGAAGCAATTGTAAATTGGCCTAAGCCTACTAGTGTAACCAAGGTTCGTAGCTTTCTAGGTGCAGTCCAATATTGGAGGAGATTCATTGCTAATTTCTTTGTTATTGCAGCACCTTTGCACACCTTGACAAGTGTGAAAAAGGTCTTCCAATGGGGAGGAAGACAACATAAGTCCTTCAAAACATTGAAGGAAAAGATCTACGCCAGTCTTAGCCTTACACGATCTCCAATAGCCATTCGAGATCAAAAATGATGCCAGCGGTTATGCCATGGGAGCTATATTGATGCAGCAAAAGAAGATGGTTTGTTACCATTCCAAGAAGTTTTCTCAAGCTGTGATAAACAATCTCGCCTATGACAAGGAGCTTTATGCCTTGGTGCAGAGTGTGAAAAAGTGGAAACACTCCTTTTCGGCAAGGAGACCATCATCCATACAGATCATCAGCCCTTGTAGTACCTTCAATCACAAACCAAGTTGCAGCAATCTTGTCATTTCAGGTGGATGAGCTTTCTTCAACAGTTTCATCTGGTAATAAAGTATAAGAAGGGCACTAGGAATAAAGTGGTTGATATGCTATCTCGCCCTCCTATTTCTGCTTTTGTTATTTTGCATAATGATTCGTTATCTTTTGAGAGTTATGCTGAACAATATGCTAATGATGATGACTTTAAGGAGGTTTATGCAAAGCTAACCCATGGTTCACAGGTGGAAAACTATCACTTACAGGGGAAATTGTTGTATCACCTTGGTAAATTGTGTATTCGAGAGGCCCACACCTCTTGTGTCTGGACACTTTGGTGTCGAAAAGACTTTATGTCATGTACAAGTATTTTTTTTTTGGCCTCATATGAAAAACATTCTGACACGCTATGTAAAGCATTGTGTGATGTGTTATGTTTCAAAGCCCTCTAATAGAAAACTTGGGCTCTACGCACCACTCCCTATTCCGAGTCGTCCATGGGAAAGTGTGTAAATGGACTTTGTAGGAGGTTTTCCTTTGTCTAGGAAGAGTCACGACTATTTGTATGTCGCCATTGATCATTTTAGCAAGATGTGTATCCTGATGCCTTGTAAAAAGTAGATTACTGTAGAGTAGACTGCTTCTCTTTTATTTCAACATGTTTGGGTCCACTTTGGGTTACCCACATCAATTATGTCAGATCGGGATTCTCGCTTTCTTGGAGAGTTTTGGACCACCATGTGGAGGATGATGGGCACCAAATTGAAAAAAAGCACGGCATTTCACCCATAGACTAACGGACAAACAGAGGTTGTAAACCGTACCATGGTACACTTATTACTAGGCTATTGTGGGAAACATCCCAAGCTATGGGATGAGCATCTCCCTTATGTACAACATTCCTAAAACCGAGCAGTGCATTCATCTACACAACGTTCACCATTCGAGACATGTTTTGGTTACCTACTAAAGTACCCTTTTGATATGGTCTTTGGAAGGGAAGATGGCTCCAGTGGACGTAATGATAGGGACAAAGCTTAGCAGTTCATTTAGCAAATCAAATTGATTCACCAAGCAGTGCAAGAGCAGTTGGGGAAAAGTCAAGCCTATTATAAGGCTCGACATGATAAACACCGAGTCGACCATCAATTCCAAGTGGGTAACAAAGTGTGGTTCCACATCAGTAAAGACAAGATGAAGGGAGAAGGAAGGAAGTTGCGACCAATCCGATATGGACCATTCACCATGTTGGAGAAGATTGGGAACAATGCCTTTCATCTTGACTTGCCGGTATATATGCAGATGTACTCAGTAGTGAATGCGGAGAACCTAAAGCTATATGAACCACCTTTGATCATGGACACCAATGAGGTGGGCACAGTTCCTACAGTTGATTATTTTGCACCAGAATATCTCGATGAGTTTCCCAAAGACATCATCATCGATAGAATAACTAGGACTTCATGGCGAGGAAATGTAGAATACCTTCAAGTTGGTTTAAAGGGAATGCACCCCAGTAAGGCCAGATGACTAGAGAAATAGAAAGTAAGGGAACAATTCCCTCACTTGCCAATTGACTAATGAAAAGATTTCAGTAGTCCAAAAGCTCCTCAATGGGGAGGATTGATCTAGGTAGATCTTCAGATATAATGGAATGGAAAAGCTTGGAAATCAAAGTTCTTAGAATGAAGTCAACTTAGGACGAGAGCATAGATCTCATCATCCTAATTCCAACAGCATGAACGGTACTTCAATCTGAGTCTAGATGATAAAGTTATCACGAAAGGAAGGTTGCTTTGTTCCTTAAGAAAATGAGGATTTTTCCTTTAAAAATGGGTTTAAGCCTTAAAAGGAAAAAAAATCACAATCGGAGGATTCATGGAGGCAGACTTAAGAAGGGCATAGAGAAAACCCTGATCGCCGATCTCTGATTAAATTGGATCTACGGATTGAAGGGGAATCAGGTTGGAGGAAGGCTATATCTATATATATATATATATTATATATTATTATTATATATATATATATATCGGTGATGGTAGGGGCCAACTTGGGATGTGATCGGTGATAAAGCATTGGGCTGATATGTGAGTGGGATGCCGATGCGATTAGCCGACTCTGATATCAGCTATCGGTAATCAGCCATACTTGATTAACAAGATTGTTGCACCCTGATATGCCAATTGCGATGTCGAGCCCGGACCCAATAAGGAATATACGCCCGATTGGATAAATTTGAAGTTCGAGTAAATGGGTTTTTGCCAGATTTTAGTGTTTTTTCGAGATTTCTTGGTATTTATCTCTTCAATGACAAAGAGGCTATCTTAAGGGTTGGTTGTTCTTGGCGATCCTTCTACTCCACCAGTCTCTATTTTGAACCAAGACAACCTCGATTTAAGCGGGATTTGTCTGAAAAATCCATTATAAAAGCACGATGGTTAGAAAAGCACGTGGAGAGGAATTTGCAACACACTATTTCGTTTGGCAAGAGGGTGATAGTTCACTTCATCTATTTTGGACAAGTTGTAGATGTTTTAGCCCCTTTCAATGCCATGGATGCATTGGTTCTACCCACTTCTCCATCTGAGGTCTCCATTTCACAGCCATCTTTCAGAATGGAGGTATAAGCCTCTTGTATGCAACTGATGATTGTAATTCTATTCTTTTCATGCCATTTAATATAAAGGCCTCACTATTGTTCGAGATGGGCCCGAAGATGTAGTTCGAATTGGACGAACTTCATTATCAAGTCTTGGTGTCCCTTTTTTTGCCTTTTATGTGCTTTCTTCTTCTTTTCTTATGTGCACATTAAATTTCGGTGTTAAGATACAATTTTGCATGTGATTATTTTCATACAACTATAAGCCAAAGTATCCTGGATCATGAAGTGGGTTAGAGGCATTGAGAATTCGGGGCTGTTGCACATGCTCTATGTACCGCATTCTCATAGATTGATTGTCAACATAGTATGTGTGCGCCAACTCCTCATGTTGGTGCACGATGGGTGTCTATGGCTGGGGGAGCCCATCCCGATCACGGACAGGATAATTCACCATATAACGAAGCTTCCTTACAAAGGAGTGAACCCTCCCAAGTAGTTTGGAGGGAAAGCCGGGGAAAACGAATTAGTAGACAAGATGAAGGAAGAGTATGGGCTTGATAAGAAGTTTCGCAGATATTCTATCCACTTTATTTAGGACTAGGCAGTGTAGTTCACTACCCAAATTCTTATGGGAGAAATCCTGAGAAAGTGTCGCGTGGATGAGGTTCCGGCACCGGTAGTGTCACTTGCAGTAAAATGCGTGAAGGGTGTCCAATACAATTGGGCAAAATATCTATGCAAGGAGTTCCTTGTGAACTACTGAGAAGCTCAGGAAGAAAGCAAGCCATTCCATTATGCATGGTTGTTGCTGTCCATTGCATTAGTTGCTTGGAGGTCATTGGAGGATAGTTAGTTCTCCCTGCATAGGAAGATTTACCTGACACAACGCTGTTCACCTTGTTGTGGTCTACGAAGGCTCTGACTAGGATCAATAAGTAAATTGTTTTATGGATTCTTGTGGAGATGGACCTTTTGATGGTTATAAATCAGAGGCAAAGGTTGTCCCCAACCTTGTTCAAGCAACTCACAGCCTACACGGAGTTCAAGGCCAACTTCCACAGTGTGTCAATCAGAGCGCAGAAGGATCCAAAGCATACATGGAACAAGATGCCTTGTTTGGTCTCTGAGACAGATATGTAGGAAATCATGGGGTATTGGACATAAGAATGACATGAACCCATGGGGATTGATGTGGGCACAAGAAAAGGTGCAGGAAGCTTAGATGCATAGAAGCAAAAGGATGCAGCTCAGAAGGTCGTGCACACCTTGACTGAGTAGAAGAAGAATGAAGCTACTAATAAGGTAGTTGCAAAGAAGGAATAGGTGGAGAAAGAGCATGATGCTAAAGAGAAGGCTGAAAAAGAAAAACATGATACAGAAGAAGGCGAAAAATCAACTTCACCGCGCACTAATGAGAAAGAGATGTTAGAGCAAGGAGGTGGTGGTGAGGAGAAGAGCATTGTTTTCACCTTGAAGAGGCATGGACTGGAGTAGACTATTGGATAGAGGAAGAAGCATAAGTTTGATAAGAAGACGCATATATATCCAATGGTGTTGATCAAATGCGATCTCGTTGAGACCGGTGATAAAGTTAGAGATACGCCAACGGAGGTGCTACAACAATTTGAGCAAAAATATATGAAGACACTGGGGAGTGTCCAAAAGTATCTACATGAGCTACAGATCCAGGCTAATAGGATTCAAGTGGGCATTAGGCAAGCGAGCAGGGTGCAAGCGAGCCTGACACAAGGAAGTGGCACAATGGCGGAGCTAGAATGGACTCTAGACCTCATAGTCATACCCTTTCCAGAAGGGTTTGTGCATGTAGAGTATGATGAGGATCACATTGTGATCAACACAGTGAAGGACATGGGGCTGCATTTGGCCGCGTTGCCATTCGCAACCCTCTATGCACTGCATCATGGGGTTTCAGATGAGTTGAATATCATAGATTAGCATGCTCTCACCATCATAAGTGAGTTTAAGGTTAACAACAAAAAAATGTTTGCGGAAAAAACTCAATCACTGAAGGAAAAGGAGGAGCTACAGACATGATGTCAGAGCCTAGAGACAGTGATAGAAAATGATTACAAAATAGTACCAGAATTGAACATCCCTGATGATGCTGAAGCCTTAGCAAAAGTAAGGAAATTGGATGCTGCAGTATGTGCATTGAAGGAGGAGGTCGACAGGGTGAATTTTGATTTCCAGATGAAGATAGCATAACTATAGCTAAATTTGCAGCCAACGCCTCCGCTGGAGGTACGGGAGCAACATGCAACAACCATCAAGGAGAATATGAGCACGTTGGATGCCATAGTCAATGACTGCACAATGATGTTCAATGTCACAATGGAATTATGGAAAAATATATAGGAGGAACCGATCTTGCAGAAGCTGAACATCAATGTTGGAGAGACACAGTGATACTATGTTGAGGTCTGAGTGACTGTGTGTAATCTGGCACCAACACAACACCTCACAAAGCTATAAGAGGGAAAGCAGCTGCAAGCACATGTGGAGGAATTGCAAAGGAGAGAGGCTCTGCTAAAGGCCAAATTACAACCATGGTTAGAGGAATCTTGTTAGATTACTCTATCACTTGAGGAAAAGTTAAAGGTGCTACAATAGACACATAGGACAATGTGCCTAGCAATGGAGGGCCTGACAACATAAAAGTTGGTCGAAGAAGTGAAATAGGCTACAACACAGGGCGTTATTTAAGTTGCAGTGTTACAGGTTGAGCTCGGGGGTTTGCATAGCAAGATTGAGGTGACAACTGAGTGACTTAAGGGCAAGTCACAATTTTTGTGTCGGGGGCTTGTTGGCATAAGGTCCCTAGGGTTAGTTTTGGGGTTAGTTAATGCAAGTTTTGTATACATTTTTGTAAAAGATGTAAAGTCTATGTGAAATGTGGATGCAGAGAGCGCAGGTAGATATGAGTCAAAGGGGTCTTAGCCCCTTGTTTGGGTTGGTTTTAAGATTCTCCCATGGTCTGTAGACCATGGTATTGTATGGAAGAAAGATATAAATATTTGAGTCATAGTGAGTCTTAGGGATAACTTACAATGACGAATTATGAACTCTAAATGGTTTCTGTCATTTTGGGAAAGTGTTAAGGCAGGAAGGATCTTCTTCCTATACTTAGGCGAGAAGGGGAAGGCTACTATAGTTGAGTGCGTAGGAGGCCTTGGCAAGTCCATAGATGAGTACGTAGACCCTTGCAGTTGAGTGCGTAGGGTAGAAGAGTCTATAATCTGAACATTGATGATAAATAAAGATGGATTTTGAAGAATTAATGTGCAACCTGAGCATGTCTGTTGATTCTGTTATGTTATGTTTTGTTGCTTATAATGTGTTTTCTAAAGAATAATGAATGAATGCTGCGAAACCATTGAATTTGTCTTATTTATGCATGAATTAACTATTTATCTATTTTTGCGAGGATAAGAGTTATTTCTGCTATGTTTTCTAACGAGTTGAATAGATCTACATGAAGTCAGATCTAGGGTTGTTTATTAATGTGTGAAAGTGGATAAATTGTTTGTTTAAGGTCCATAAAGACTGATTGTAGATCTTCATGAAGGTATAGAAGGTGTTTTCATAGAGTTTTCATAGTGATCCCTAGAAAACTACCAATCTGCGCAAAGGCATATCTGATCTTATCACATGTCCCTAGATATAGAAACCTAGTTCTAGCATCCCCCAGTACTGCTTTGGGTGAGACTGTAGCTTGCACTATGCAGGTTGTTGCCGAAAGGGTCAGTAGTTAGGGTTTTGTTGGTTGGCAAATAACTCTGAACCTAGGTCAGGTGGAGGGCATGACAACAAAAAAATTGGTCGAAGAGGTGCAGCAAGTTGCTACATAGGGCGTTGCTGAAGTTTTAGTGTTACAAGGCTCAGGGGCCTGTATAATAAGATCATGACAACATCATAGTGAATCTTTTATCACCCCAAGAAACTCTCCTAGGTTGTAGCTCAGAGATGCTTGGGAACATTACAAACTCAACTTAATGTTGGAGATGGATGAATGAAATGAATGATGCTTGTTCAAGCCAGATAACCACTCCTACTTTACTTGACTCCAGACATGCGTGAACACCCCCAAACTACAAGGCTTTAGACCACCAATTACTCAGTTTAAGGATTGGGTGAACATGGAGAATACTGACCACATCAGCAGACGCACAAAACCTTGTGATGGCCGGATGTAACCAGCAAAGAAGTTTGAAAATCTAATTCCCTAATGCACAGACAGGATGAAAGCTCTCTGGCACTAGTGGAAAAGAAACCTGAATAACTCATTCATTGATACATACAAGATTTTAACACAGAGGTAGGATGATAGCTACAGCATATCAAGCATAGCTTGGAAAAGAAGATAAATGGAAAGTGAGCAATTAACAACAAAAGAAGCTTGTATTAGCTGAAAATGAAGATGAGACACTAGGAGTACCAAAGTAGTTGAACCTTACATCAAAACATCAACCATCAACCTCGATTACATCTTGTTTCTAGGTATATAGAGTTTCAATACAAAGGCACTCAGCCATTCTAAGTATGGAGGGGTTATAATTGACCACCAACCGCTTTAACTGCCTGATGGAGTCTCTGGTGCATTTGCTTGCTTCAGTGGATGGATTTGATCTTTTCCTGTGCTCTGTTGTCCTTTTGAGCAACTGGAGTGTTGTATAGGATGAAATCCCATAATTGTTAAATGTGGTTAGTTGCTCGAGCTCTGTCCTTTTCTTTCTCTACCATACTGCTTATTGAATGCGGTTTTTGAGGAGAAATTGCAACTGGTACTGGTGAGCCAAGCACTTTCATCCTTCATGTGCATGGAACGGTCAAGGGACATGGACTGTGTGGCAGATGGATGAGCTGGATGAGGGAGAAGGGTTGGCTGTTGGATCGGGAGGATAGACAGTGGAGATGGCTTGGCGGGGGATATTGGAAGAAGCAGGAGTGGAACGAGCGTGGGCCATTGGATCTTGGTGGAACTAATCCAATAGTGGTCAGGCGAAGAAGGTGTGCGACGGTTATCGGGCGAGGACAGAGGATTAAGCAGTAAGCAATATTGATTGCACCACCTTTGGGCATTAGGCGGTAAAAGGGTGAGGGCGTGCGATTCCATTCAACACGTGATAAGTAGCGACGAAGGAGAGAGGAAAAACCGCTCTCCATCACGTGCTAATGTGCCATCACTTTGTGGGTGCAAAATATACGAAGGCCATTCAATCTTGATAGAACTGATCGGATGGTGGAGGAGTGATTGGGCGAGTCGCTTTATCAGGCGCGATGGGAGTCATCGAATCAGGGTTTTGGTAGTTTTGGGCCTTTACGTATGGCGATGTGCAATTGTGACCAGATCGCATCGGCAAAAGCTGAGGGGTGCGGCCTTTATACACACATAGATGCGATTTGCGATAGCGATTAAACCTAGACCTGATAAAGGCATTATTTATTTTTTAGGACTGATGAAGGAAGAATGAGTGGTGCAAGGGAAGGAGAAAGTGACCGTTATGTGTTTCTTTTGAGCATGAACTATACGGCCAAGCTGTATTTGATCCTCAAATTATCAAAATATGTAGTAGAGCTAACACTGGCTCCTTCTGGGGATGAGATCCTCCCTATGAGGTCTTCAAGAACTACAGACCATTGCCTTCCTGTGAAAACTAAATTAACAAAATTCCCTAGTGTTCCATTGGGCGTGGAGTCTAACTGAGCCTACGCTAAAATGATAAAAATGATATATTTACAACTTTAAGGCCTGAAAACCTTAAACAACATATTTTTTCAAAAATCTCCCATTAACTGGGCCATCAAAAATTGTCTCTTCTCCCATACTTTGCAGTATGAAAGTATTGTTCCCTTGGATTTGAGAAATGATGAAAGGCTCTGTCCATAAAGCATCAAACTTCCCATGGTTGCCTTTCTTCTCTTTTAGCGCATCCCACTTAAGAACCAAGTCTCCAACCTAAAACTTATCTGTTTTTGTCCTTCTATCAAAAACTTCCTTGATCTTCTTTTGTTGTGCTGAAACTTTTTCAACGAGTTGTTCTCTAATTTGATGTACCTCTACTAAATCAGTGATCCTTTTTTCCATGTCTTCTTCCTCATTCTGCTCTTCTTGCAAGAACTTTTCCATAGGGATGGTTAACTGAATTGGGAATACAATCTCAGTGCCATATACCGGCTTGAATGGAGAGTTCCCTGTGGATTTCTTGGTGGTCACTTTGTCATCCCACAGTGCGTACTTGAGCTTAGAATCCCAATTCTTCTTGTTGTCTTCCAACAACTTTTTAATTATCCTTATCAGGATTTTGTTGGAAGATTCTGCTAGACCATTTCCTTGAGGGTAGTATGAGGTGGAATGAACCAGTTTAATGCCCATTGGACCACACATGTCCACCAATTCTTTTTCCCTGAAGGCTGCTGCATTGTCTATGACTAATTTATGTGGACAACCAAATCTGGTGAAGATATTTTCTGTCAAGAATCTTATGACCACATGGTGATTAGCCTTTCTGGTAGGGCTTGCTTCAATCCATTTAGTGAAATAATCAGTGGCAACTAGGATCCATCTATGCTGGCCACTGGAATGTGGATTGATTTCTCCAATGCAATCCAAGCCCCACTGCTGAAAAGGGCCACTAGCATGTATGGGTTTTAAGGGCAGGGACTTCATTTGCTATTTCCCTTCAAACCTTTGGCACCTATCACATGATTTAACAAATGAAAATACATCAACAAAAAAGGTGGGCCAATAATATCCAGCCCTGAGGATTTTATGGGCTGTAGTTTTCCAATAATGATGCCCTCCACATATGCTGGAATGAAATTGCTGCATAACTTCCACGAATTGTTCTTTGTCCAGACACCTCAGAAGAATTCCAAAGGGGTCTCTGCAGAAGAGCAGGCTTTCATGAATGCAATATTTTGCTGCCATAAGCTTAATAGTTTTGGCTTGGCTTGAACTAATACCTAGATGAAACTCTAGCTTTAGAAAGAATTGAGCTATTGCAAAGTACCAATCACAAGAAGCTATATTTTCTGCTAATGACTGAATTTTCCCTAGTTTAGTTGTTTCTTCTACTACCTGACCATTTTCTGAAATCATACTTATCAAATTCATGTCCAGCATTCTGCAACTTTCTTCAGCCATTAATTTGGCAAGGCCCTGACCTCTAACAAGCTTCGTGGGCTTAAGTTCTATGTTAAATTCAATCAGCTTTGCAATCCATTTAACCCTTCTTCCATCAGCATCAGGCTGCATTATGACATCTTTTATTGAAGCAGAGGGTACATATGCAATTACCTTGGAATGCAGAATGTAAATTCTGAAAGCTTTCAAAGATTTGATAAGAGCATATGCCTGTTTTTCAATGATATCATACCTCAGCTCAGCATCCCTTAAAGTCTTGCTGAAAAATGCCACTGGATGTTCTGAGCCTTCCTCATCTGCTTGCATCAAAACTGCTGCAAGGGTGTCTTCTGAGGCAAATGAAAATATATGGAACTCTTTTCTATAATGTAGGCTGATTAAAATAGGAGCTTCCATAATAGATTTCTTAATGGACTCAAAGGATTTTCTTGCTGCATCAGTCCATTTGATCTCTGGCCCCTTTTTCAACATGGAGGTAATATGCTTCATAAGTTCTGCAAAATTTGGGATAAACCTCACAAAATTTATTTTTCCCAGAAAGGACTGGATATCCTTCTTTGATCTCGGGATAGACAAGGTCTGTATTGATCATACTCTTTCTGGGTCAATCCGGACACTTGCAGTGGAAACCACATGTCCTAATAGCTCGCCTTCTTCTAAAGCAAACTGTGACTTTTTAGGATTGACTGAAATCCCAAACCTTCTGCACTTCAGGAACACTTTCTTCAAATGCTGCAAATGGTCATGATGGATACTGGAGTACATTGTTATATCATCTAGGTAGATAAGTACAAACTTATCCTTCTCTCCGATAAATGTTATATCCAGAGCTCTCTGAAAGGTGGCTTCAACATTCATCAACCCAAAAGGCATCTTAGAGTACATAAAAGTGCCCCAAGGAGTGGTGAATATAGTCTTCTCTTGGTCATCTGGATGTACAACAACTTGGTTATATCCTGAAAATCTGTCCAGGAAAGACATCACTTTGGCTCCTGAGACCTTCTGCAGCAAATGCTCCATCTTGGGTAGAGGATAATTATCTTTCTTAGAGCATTTGTTTAAGTTTCTGAAATCAACATAGAGTTTAATTTCTCCAGTTTTCTTCCTCACCACTACTAGGTTGGCTACCCATTTTGAATATCTGAGGGGGACTATGATTTTGGCAGCCAATAAATTCTTGATTTCTTTTTCAATCAGAGGGAGGAGCAAAGGGTTTATTGGTCTCAACTTCTACTTGAAAGGGATGGTGTCCTTCTCTAAAGGGATTTTATGTTGGATGATCTTTTTGTCATATGTTTTCAGGTCACTATATTCCCAGGCAAAAACATCAGTAAATTGCTTCATTAAATTGTAGTACTCAGAACTTTGGGTAGCAGATAGATGGGTGGATAGATTTATATATCTTGGATGATCTGGACTCCCTATATTATGCCTATGGACTGTAGATTGGTCTTCTTTTTGGGTAACCTTATAAGGCATATCATTCTGGTCAAACAACTTTTCCAAAGGAACTAGACCCTTAGGTATCTGATTACTGGGCAGTTGGACAATGCTATCTTTACCAATTTTGTTTATAAGCCAGGGTTGGGGGCTTTCTTCCAAGGCTTCATTCTCTTGGTCAATTTGCATTTCGAAGAACTCATCAATGACTTGCAGAAATCTGTTTACTTCATCATCATCTTCGAAAACTTTCCAATGCTGGACATTATCAGGCAAGGATGGTCTATATTTCATTTGGAATTCATAGACTAGTCTGGGAGGCATGGGAGGGATAAACATGCTAGCAGACACAACACTGGAATTGGCAAGCTGATTTTTAGCTCTAGGGATATATGAGATACAAAAATTATCAAAAGAACCTTTGAGTCTCCATACCTCATCTCTATATGCTTTCAGCCTTGGGTGCTTTGCTTGAAACGTTTTGTTCACTTGTTGAATGATAAGATCAGCATCTCCAAAAACCTTTATGTTTCTGATTCCCTGCCTTTTGTTGTATTAAGACCTAATATCAGAGCCTCATATTTTGCTATATTGTTGTTGACTTGGAAAGCCAACTTAAAAGACAGATGTGTGCTTTATTGTTTTGGATAAATCAGCACCACCCTTGATCCTGTAGTTTCCCTGGAACATGCTCCATCAAAGAAAATCTCCCAAACCTAACTTCCTTACTCTCGTTCAACCTGGATTAATGGTTTCTTGAGCTACATTGAGGCCTTCTGGGATTCTTCAAGTTGGAGAATACATGCTCCAAAATCAGTGTCCACAACATAAATGGGATGATTAGAAGGATTCTTCTCATCACTAATGATGTAGGCTAGCTATGCGTCTCTATACAATCTCCTACTTTCTCCTCCAAAAAATGGGATAGTGGCATAAGTTAAATCATTTTGTAATGTCCCACCTAGTCTCTTAATCCATCCTCTAGACAACAACATGCCAAACTTGGGAGGGACATTTGCTACCACAATGTCCATAATCATGCTCTTCATGGGCAACTGAGTTAGGGTAATAGCTAAATCTTTGACTAATCCCAAACATTTGAGCTTTCTTGAATCAAAGGAAAATAAATCATGATACAGTCTGGTGATATCAAGGCCTAACTCTTCCATAACAGATTTGGGCGTCAGATTGTGGCTTGCCCCTATGTCTAGCAGGCAATTGTGGAGATTTTGTCATGAATGGTTAGGGAGACATAAAATGATGGGGAGCTATTATCAACAGGTTTAGTCATTGGGCTAAGCACAATTGTAGGCTTATCATCTTGCAAATTGACATAGTCGGTGGGGGCTTGTATGGCTTTCAACTCAAGAGCATCAAGGATAGGGTTTATAAAAACTTCACTCTTTACAAGTTCTGTCAGAGGCCTCTTGAGCTGGTTCTTTGAGGATGACTGGGTCAACTGCTGGTCTTTTTTGTCTGATATTCTATTGTTTTGTTGGGACAACAACTTTTTGTGCAAGATTCTCCTTGACATTGTTTGCTTTTGATCTCAGATTGTATCTTTGCTGTTCACCAGTCTGCAGAACAGCCTCTCTATCCCACTCTTGATTGGTTTGGTCTTGTAATAAAGATTCTTCATAGGCAGCCAATGTCAAAAAGGCAGCACTGTCTTTTTCTTCCATGCAATGAATTTCATCCCCTTCTTCAAACTGTTCCTCCTCCATGACTACATTCTGGAAAGGAGCCTTAATGTTTTGTTCTTCATTTGCTTCTTTACCCCTTTGAATGATTTGCAATTATTTATTTGCTCTTCTAAATGATTTGGGTTTCTTGGAACAAATGTGTTTGGAAGCCTTGCTTTTCCAGAGTTCTACTCAACCTTCAGCTTAGATATCTCAGCAACCAATGACTCTATCGTCCTAGTTATTTTATCTAATTTAGGTTCTGAAGATGAAGCAGAGGAAGAAGAAGCCTCTCCTCTCTACCTCCTTCTATCAGCATGACTTTTGAGCTTTTCTACGGCCATAATATTAGATTCCACCTCTAGGGCTGCATCTTGCATTTCAGCTAGAGTGACACATCTTCTTTCTCTTAGTAGCAGGCATAAATCAGAGTCAAAAGAATTGGCATAAGTGATTTTGGTAGAGGTGGAGGTTGGATTTACTTCAGCTGGTATCTTACTATACATACGATTGAGTATTTTATTAAAATTAGGCAATGATTCCCCATTTTCCCTCTTCAGATTACCAAACTTAGTATGGTAATATGTCTTTTTTATCTCCCCAACATTTCAAAAATACATCATCTAATGCTTTAATGTCTACTATAGACCTAGGATTCAATTCTCTGAACCATTTTATAGCCTCTCCATCAATGCTCTGGAAAAACACTCTCATCCACACATCATCTTCACTGATATCTAGGTTATCAACATAACTATAAAAATATTCCCAGTGCTCTTCAGCTGTCACTCCCTCTGTACCCGTGAATTTGGGAATGTATTTATGGTATTCTCCTACAGGCATGGCATTCAAAGGAGCAAGCAAGACCAGGGGTCCATACCTTGCAGCTATGATTCTTTCCATCTTCGTGGGTGCTTGTTGGCCTGCCATGGCTAGGATAGGTGGAAGGATACTGGCAGTTTGGATGGTAGGAATCAATGAAATAGATGATAGAGACAAAGGAGTATAATGGACTGTATTGGAAGCTTTCTTTGGACTGAGATCCAAAGGGGAACTAAATGGACAAGGATCTTTATGAATCTCTGAAGGTATTTCTTCACTAACAATGCTAGGCTCTATATCTTCAAACTGCACCTTCTCAGCTATAATCTTCTCTCGCAGAGATACATAAGATTTCTTAGGCTTACCTGATCCTGATGCTCCTTTCAGTGATGTATTCTTCTACTTAACAATCTTCTCAGGGTTAGGCACTGGGTCAGCTGGTGATTTCTGAGGATTTCTCCGGGTATGCCTCACAAATTGAGCTAGAACTGTAATGTGGAGTCGCCACTATGCTGATCCTCCAGTAGACTCGCTAGATAGATGATTACAACCAGAAATGCATCTAGGCTTTGTCTATCATCAAAGCTGGAGCTTTGTCATTCTCCCAGGGAAGATGAGCTTCAATCTCCTATCCCCAACAATAGTGCTAATTAATGTTATCACCCCAAGAAACTCCCATAGGTTGTAGCTCGGAGATGCTCAGGAACATTACAAACTCAACTTAATGTTGGAGATGGATGAATGGAAGGAATGATGCTTGTCCAAGCCAGATAACCACTCCTACTTTTCTTGACTCTAGACATGCGTGAACACCCCCAGACTACAAGGCTTGAGACCACCAATTACTCACATTTTAGGGATTGGGTGAACATGGAGAATATTTACCACACCAGCAGATGCACAAAACCTTATGATGGCTGGCTGCAACCAGTAAAGAAGTCCGCAAATCTAATTCCCTAATGCACAGACAAGATGACAACTCTCTGGCAATAGTGGAAAAGAAACCTGAATAACTCATTCACTGATACATACAATATTTTAACACAGAGGTAGGATGATAGCTACTCTAATGCTAAACATCAAAAGTTCAAAAATACAGCATATCAAGCACAACTTGGAAAAGAAGATAAATGGAAAGTGAGCAATTAATAGCAAAAGAAGCTTGTATTAGCTGAAAATGAAGATGAGATGCTATAAGTATCAAAGTAGTTACAGTCTCCAGAAGTTGAATCTTACATCAAAAAATCAACCATCAACCTCGATTACATCTTGTTTCAGGGTATATATAGAGTTTCAATACAAAGGCACTCAACCATTCTAAGTATGGAGGGGTCATAATTGACCACCAACTGCTTTAACTGCTTGATGGAGTCTCTGGGGCATTTGCTTGCTTCAGTGGATGAATTTGATCTTTTCCTGTGCTCTGTTGTCCTTTCTGGCAGCTGGAGTGTCGTATAGGATGAAATCCCATAACTGTTAAATGTGGTTAGCTGCTTGAGATCTGTACTTTTCCTTCTTGGCCATACTTCTTGTTGAATGCGGTTGTTGAGGGGAAATTGCAATTGGTACTGGTGAGCCGATCACTTTCATCGTTCAGGTGCAGGGAATGGTCAAGGGACATGGATTGCGTGGCAGATGGATGAGCTAGATGAGGGAGAAGGGTCGGATGCCAGATTAGGAGGATAGACGGTGGAGATGGCTTGGTGGGGGATATCTGAAGAAGTAGGAGTGGAACGAGCGTGGGACATTGGATCTTGGTGGAACTGATCCAATGGTGGTCGAGCGAGGAAGGTGCGCGGCAATTATTAGGCGAGGACAGATGATTAAGTGGTAAGCGGTCTTGATCGCACCGCCTTTGGGAATTAGGCGGTAAAAGTGTGAGGGCGTGTGATTCCATTCAGTGCGTGACACGTAGCGATGGAGGAGAGAGGAAAAAATTCTCTCCATCGCGCGCTAACGTGCCATCGCTTTGTGGGCGCCAAATGTGTGAAGTCCATTTGATCTTGACAGAACTAATCAGATAACGGAGGAGTGATTGAGTGAGTTGCTTTATCGGGCACGACGGGAGTCATTGGATCAAGTTTTTGGTAGTTTTGGGCCTTTACGTATGGCGATGTGCGATTGCAATAAGATCGCATCGCAATATCTCATTGGTGGAGGCTGAGGGGTGCGGCCTTTATACACACATAGATGCGATTTGCGATAGCGATTAAACTTGGACCTGATAAAGGCATTAATCGTTTTTTAGGAGTTATGAAGGGAGAATGAGTGGTGCAAGGGAAGGAGAAAGTGATTGTTATGAGTTTCTTTTGAGCATGAACTATACGGCCAAGCTGTATTTGATCCTCAAATTATCAAAATATGTAGCAGAGCTAATAGAATTAAGGTCAAGTCTCGATCATTGTGTTGGGGGGCTATTGGGATAAGGTCCCTAGGGTCCGTTTTGGGGTTAGTTAACCCAAGTTTTGTATAAATTTTTGGAAAATATGTAAAGTATCTATGAAATGTGGATGCAGAGCGCGTAGGTAGATATGATTCAAAGGGTTATTAGTCCCTTGTTTGGGTCAGTTTTACGACTCTCCCATGGTCTGCAGAACATGGTATTGTATGGAAGAAGGATATAAATAGTTGAGTGATAGTGAGTCTTAGGGATAACTTAGAATGAAGAATTGTGAACTCTGAATGGTTTTTGTTGTTTAGGGAAAGTGCTAAGATAGGAAGGCTCTGCTTCCTGTGCTTAGGTGAGAAGGGGAAGGCTCCTACAGCAGACTGTGCAAGAGGCCTTGGTAAGTACACAGTTGAGTGCGTAGACACCTGCAGCTGAGTGCACAAGGTAGAAGAGTCTATAATCTAAACATTAAAGATCAATAAAGATAGATTTTGAAGAATTAATATATAATCTGAGCATGTTTATTGACTCTGTTATGTTATGTTTTGTTTTTTATAATGTGCTTTCTATAGAATAATGAATGAATGTTGAGAAACCATTGAATCTATCTTATTTATGCATGATTTAAGTAGTTATCTAGTTTCGTGAGGATAAGAGTTATTTTTTCTATGTTTTCTGACAAGTTGAATAGATCTGCGTGAAGTCAGATCTAGGGTTCTGTGGTGAAGTAAAATTATAAGTGCGAACAGAAAAAAAATTCCTCTAGACTGATAATGGGTCTAGCCACAACTGATACATTCTATAGAAGATTTCCTTAGGTTAGAAATAATTAAAAGGGCCTACCTCTTAGTACGCTTATCCCATTTGATGATGTCCTCGCTTGGTCGTTCCAGTTATCTCTCGTTTCCTTCTTCAAACTCTTGAAACAAGTAAACAACAACAAACAACAACCATGATAATAGAAAAATTGTAATTCAACCTACTTAACAAGTCAAGAAAAATTAATCCATGAACATGTAATATGACAAATCATGTAGGAAATCAATCAATAGTTGCATATATATTGAATCAAGAAGAGATTACAACCATTGTCTTGACGATGCCGTTCTCCTCTGACAAGACTAGGTTCCCACACACTTCTGCTAGCATTCCATGATGGCCTCAAGAACAATAGTTTTAAGGCTCTTCCCTCTAGTATTAACATTAAACCAAATCCACACTTCTCCCTCACACAAATAGAGAGTTACAACTATGAATAGCTTGCTATTTACTCCAAACTTAATTAGCACTAGCACACCAACATTAACACTAGCTTATGCTTGGGAAAAAGGGAGGTTTATATAGGATCAATGGATGGGAGATGGATCCATTTCTCATGGGAGAAGGTCTTATCCCTTGAGGTAGTTCCATCATTATAGGGGAAAGGAGCCCAAACTGACATCCTCGACCCCATCCAGCCAAACCATTTTACCAGACTTCTGTTACAAAGCTTCTAGAGCTGGAAGCTTTAGCTATTTATTTAAAAAAGTTTCCATAAGAGGACCGATGTGACCGGAACAAAGCTTATTCACTCCAGTTGGTGCTAGGGACAGTGTTAATCCATGCATATCGGCATGAGGGGGACAAGGGATATTAGCGTCGATCTTGTAAACTGGGCAAAACAAAAGTTTTTGGGGAAATGGTGCAAAAGGGAATTGTTCTCCTTATGAAGAGGGACACAATAGGAGTTTCTTCATGAAGGGAAAGCATGTAGGGTTCACTGTAGATGTCCTCCAGGATCAAGGAATAGGGAGTACAGGGATATTGAATGTTGTGTAACAGATTCCCCCTAAAGTGTGAAGGTCGAACTAGAGTGAGGGATGAAATGCTTTATGAATCAGTGCAGGGAACCGTAGTCTGCTGTGGGAAAACTTACAAGCAAGTACATATACATATACATAACTGAGAACCCTATCAAATGATACATGAATCACGAAATGGATGCAACCATCCAGAGAATGATCATGTAAATGGATCCCAACATGGGTGCAACCATTCGTCAAAGAGGATCATAATGAAACCAAGGTATGGTGGCAACCATCCAATAATGAGAAGGATCACATATGATAACTCATGATATGGTTGCAGCCATCCATATGAAAGAGACATGCATATTATCATAACCATTTAACATCACTTCATAACCTGGACTCCTTGTAATTTGAGTCCAGGTCTTGCGCTCCAACACGACCCGATCAAAGTACACATTCTAACATGTGAATAGATGTTTTGATGTCGAACATGATAGAAAGTAGCTTGATTACCAGTTAATGATGTAAACTGTTAACAAGTGTGAGAAAAACAACCAAAAATGACAATGGTCCTCAAGGTACTATCAGCACAATCCATAGAATGTGAATAGAGGAACTGAAGGCGAACACCTGTGAAATCACTTGATTGAAAGCCAATGATGTGAACTTGTTGTTGAGTGCAAAGAACTTGCCATTAGGGAATGCAAGATCTAATGTAATGGAAGGGAGTCTCTCAGTCAACTTCTTGAATAACAATTTGAAGTCGACAGGAAGCAACCGTATTGAAGGACGGCCATAATGTTTCCCACATCGTCGACATGAGACGAAAGGATGCAAAATGATTTTGGATGATAAAAATATTTGGAAGTAAGTGTAACTACAGAAGGACAAATCTTGAAGATATCGACGACACAATTGGAGGTTTGGTAGCTTTTGGATCCATAGGATCAGTGGTCATGATGACGTGGCAGATATGAAATGGAAGGAAAAAATGAACGCCCAACCCATGAAGGTCAAATATATGAAAGAGGATGTCCCATCTCAACATGAAGTAGAAAGTGTCATGTTCAAGAATGATTTGCTGACACAACTGATTAGATTTCCAAATTCCCCCCCCACCATTTCTGGCAGGTACCCCAATTATTTTTTAATCGCAAGATTGAAGGGGATAGCATATGCTTGCACTGTAAGTTCATCCTTCGGATGAATCCGACCTAGTAAGTTTAACGTGCCCTAGGAAGGAGAAGCTCATGTTCATCATGGTGATGAATCAGATGTCATTTGATATTCTAACGAGCTTGAAAAAGGCGCAACTTGGTATCTTTTTCATGTTTAGAGAGTTTGAAAAGGACATGTAAAATAAAACTCCACATGGTCCATTTTTGTACATTTGTGTCTCTCGGCCTTGAAAAGGTAGAAAAAAATACTTGAGAGAACCGCTTGACCATTTCGGTTAAGGAGTACCTTTTTCATAAATAGTGCATCCCAGCCCGAAAAGGGGGTAAACTTATACTGGGCACATGACATTTCACATATGTTAACGAGTCTGAAATGACAAGGGCTCAGATATATTTTCGCTTTTAAAGGGTCGGAAAAGAGCTTGAAAGTGGACCCCCCAGTTTATTCTCTTTTATGAGTCAAAATGGAAAAATATTCGACAATATTTTCATATGAGTTTAATGATTCGAGAAAAGAGCTGAAACGTGTCTCATCATCATCGTCGAACATCCATCACCTACCGCTGTGCAAAAGGGTAAAGTGCATTATCCAATTCTTGAGGCAAAATAGGTCAAAATATTTACAAAACCTAATATTTTCATGAAAAAATGAAAAAAGGAGAAAAGTAAATATATTTTTACCATTTACCATTTTACCTTGTTGTGAAGACTTTTTACTCACTTTTTCCCTAATTATTCCAAAGCAGATTGCAGGAAATCCAGGAGGTCATTTGCCGAGCTGCTAGTTACATGTAATAGCCAAGGCCCTGAGCTCCATTTTCATTCCTTTTATTCCTGTTTTTAACCATTTTTAGGTTTTTGAGTGGGGTTTATTAAAAGTTTTTTGCCATCGGTTGGTGCAACTTCCGAGCACAGAATCTCACCGGTTGAGGGTAATTAACAAGGCCTATTCTGCCGTCGGTGCAATTGTTTTTAAAACAGGCGCGCTGGCATCGTGATAGGGAAAGACCTTATTTCCTCATAAAACCACTGTTAAAACTTGAATTTTATGGGCCAAGCATGATTGTTGACTCAAATCAATGGCTTTTGTAGGAAATAATCCTGAAAATGGTGGAATGGAAAGAACGGGAACATGAGGATGTGGACACCCAAGCATTGAATGATCCAAATTACTTGGAAGCTTTGAGGGTTTGAGGGCTCCTCAAATTATTTCTCATGCCAGGGATGTAGGTCCAACCTGAGTTTCTTCAATATGTGATTAGTCTTTGGGACATAAATTAGGAAATATTTGTCATTGGTGACCAGGGGATGGAGTTGGAAAATTCAGATATATATTTCATCATTGGACTATCCCAAAGAGGGGAACCAGTCAACTTGTACGAGCCACAACCGATTGGGGCAAGCATATCCTTGTTTCTTGCTGAACATTTCCCTGAGGCCCTGAAATCCAAGAATGGGAAGAATAAGATTTCCATTATTTAGGATCTGACACTGAGAGTGCTACTATTGACTATCAACAGAGTGGTGGGGTCCTAGGCAGTGCATGAGACCAACAAGTCAAAGTTCCTGTACATTATCGACTGCACAACACCTACGATCTTCAACTAGGCAGAGGCCATTAAGACTAATAAAGCACCAGCTAGCCAAAGTTAAGGTGGGGAATCTAAAGAAATTTTGCTTCGGATCTGTACTAGTGACCATTTTCTTGGAATGGGTGCCACTATTCCAGTACCGGTTGACTAAGATAGATCCTCCCATGCCACGCAACCCACAGATGGCCCGCTAGAGTTTTTTGATGCCCAGGATCACTGGGGACCAACACATGTCGTATAAACCTGCATTCTTTTCATGTCTACGATGACATAATATTGTCATGGAGGATTGGCCATACAATGGCACCAACTTCCATGGAGATTTGGACATTCCGCTACCAGATGGAGATGATTTCGATAATGAAGGTAAAAAATCAAATTTTTATTTTGAGATTTTTTAATTTTTTTGGCATATATGTGTTTATAACATTTCTCTTGTTAATGCAGACATTGGACCAGAGCAGCTTGTTGGGATATCCTCAATAGCCAGGCACGTCACCCGGTCGATTGATGTTGTCACTCCTTATCAGGAGGGGAGCGACAACGAGGAGGAGATCACGAGGAACCTTGAGGGGTTGACTCGTGGTATCCTAGAGTATGCTTGGGTGGGAGACATTCCTCGCCAGTACCAGAGACACATGGTAGGAGTCTTATATTGGATCCACTGATTTCTAACTCATGTTGCATGAGCTATATCATGCTACCACGATCACCATGCTTATTAGTTCCTAGGTCGAGCACTTACATTTTTTGAGGCCTGTGTGCCACAAATATATGAGGCTTGCGAGCCGCCGATGTTATTTTGGACACACATATTATTTTTTGGGGTTTTGATGTATCAAACATTATCACCATATATATATGTTGTATTTTCTTGTTTACTACGGTACAAATGGTTTTTTTTTTAATCTTTTCACATGTTTCATAAATGTCTATCCAACAGATAATTTGCTAATGCATATGTCAATGTATTCATGCATCTAGGAATATGATGATATGTAATATAATCAAAATGTCTTTCCAATAGATGAATATCAAGACACATTCTCAATATTTGAGGGTTTCTGACGGAATATTGCCTATTGAGTTGAAGGATGACAAGCTGTGAATCCAGGTTAACAACCAACTCTCGAATGTCAAGAGCGATGGATTCTAACAGCAATTCGATGACCGCACTATATTCATCAATGTTGTTAGTTGTACGACCTAAATAGATACATTGAAGGTCAATCAACTCACCATTAGGGTCATAAATAGCCCATGTCACTGATGATAGGTTCCGGGTACTATGACAAGCACCATCAGCGAAACAGATGTGAGTAGTTGCAGACATATGCAAAGCAAGAAAAGCATATTAAAAAAGAAATCTGTTTGAAAACCAACACACCAAACCACACTGCACAAAAATGAATGACACACTAATGCACACAAGTAACCATGCAAGATGACCTAAGCATAGTACTTCTTGAGGTCAAGCCCACTCCGGGGCTTATCTAGAGGATTTCCTTCATAATCAATAAGCGCATAGGCCCCCTTTTGAAAAACACGTTTCACAATGTAGGGCCCATGCCACATGGTTTTGAACTTGCATGCCCATAGCTTATCATTAGCTTGGTCGTATAGTAAAGACCAAATCACCCTCAGAGAAAGCACGAGGGGAGACTGACTGATTGAAATGGGACTTGACCTGTTTCTTTTCTGCTTCGATGACCAAGAGAGTGAGACAACAAGTCTCATCCAGTTGTTCTAAATATAAGAGGCGTTCGTTCTGAGGTGATGTTTCTGGGAGGAGTTCAAAAACTAAATTGAGTGAAGGAACCTCACATTCGATTGGCAATGTTGTTTCCAGACCATAAACTAGATAGAATGGTTTGAAACTAACTATGTCTTTGGTCGAGGTTCGGTAAGCCCACAAAGCTGAAAAGAGCATGAGATGCCAATTTGACTTGTGCATCCCAATAGTATGCTGAAGTATTGTAACCAAAACCTTGTTCACGGCTTCAACTTTTCCATTGGCTTGAAGGTAATATGGGGTCGAGCCATCATGGCCCAAGCACAGTGCAGATGTTAGCTCAGCCATCATGTAATCTCTAAAATGGGAGCCATGGTTAGTGACAATGGCTTGAGGTATGCCGAACCTAGAAATAACATAGTTGAAAAGGAATTGAGCTGTTGCTTATTGTCGACAGAGTATGTAGGCATCGCTTCGGCCCATTTGGTGAAATAATCCAAAACGACGATAATATAGCCATGCCCCTTGGCTGAATGAGGGTTACATATCATATAATTGATGCCCCATTTGGCAAAAGGACCAACGATAATGACAGGGTGTAGGTGAGCGGGTGGGGCACGCATATTGTGTTGGAAAATTTGGCATTCATCTCACTTGTGAGCAGCAAGGATGCAGTCCTTGAAAATGGACAGCCAAAAATAACCAGCGCAAAGGATTTTTTGAGTGGTAGTGTAGCCAGACATATCACCACCACATGCCTTGAAGTGGTAGTCATTGAGAACTCTTTTAGCTTCCTCGATCGTAAGACATCAATGAAGAAATGAATCGACACTGACATGGTATAAAGTATCGCCAATTATACCGTAGGGTTGGGAGTGATGCCGAATCCTTCGGCAATCATCCTTAGTCAATGCATAATGGAACATGGACATTTGGATATAAATGATGATATCACCGTACCACGGATTAAGGGTGGTAATCAAGAAGAGAGTCTCATCTGGGAGTTGTTCATTTGCACGAGTAGGGAGAGACTTAGAAGGAAGGGAACAAATCAATTTAGCAAAAACGAGTGACTTCTTAGATTTGGTAGTAGTAAATACCAAATTAGATTCTTCCAAGATCAAGGTCCATGAATATTTTTCCCCCCAGCAACTGACGATTCTGGATGTGGGTCATGGGGTTGCATTTGGAAATCACCATAGTTGTGTGCAAAAGGATGTAGTGTCCAAAGCATTGAACAGGTTGGATGATAGCCAAAGCCAACTTCTTGACATGGGCATAATGCGTTTCAATGTCAAGGAGATTACAACTAAGGTATTAGATAACATGTTCATTTCCTTTGTCGTCATCTTGGGCCAAGACCAAAACAATGGTACTAGGGGCCATGGATAGGTAAAGCAAGTAATCTTAATAATAATCCGGGGGATACAATAGAGGAGAATTTACGAGGACAACCTTGAGATCATTGAAATATTTTTGGGCCACCTCATCCCATACGAAGGATGTTCCTTGTTTTAGTAGTCGGCTAAATCCTCTAGCTAGACCAACATAATTGGGTATAAAACGATGGAGAAAATTGGCCTTTCCTTGCACGCTCTGGAGTTGGTGCAATGAAGATGGAAGGGGTAAATTTACAGTGGCCTTGACTTTCAGTGGATCAAGGTGAATACCATCCTTGGAAACGATAAAGCCGAGGAGTCGTCCAAATTCTATGCAGAAAACACATTTATGCGGGTTTAACCAAATGTTGTAGTGTCTCCAGCATAGAAAGATCTACTGAAGATGGTCAGGGTGATCTTGGCGCTTACAAGAATGAGCGGGAAGGTCATCCAAGTAAGGCTAGAGAATGTTGCGAATATCATGAAATGGATAGGACATTTCCTGCTGAAATGTAGCCCTAGCATTTTTGAGGCTGAAAGGGAGCTTTTTGTATGTGAATGTACCCCATGGACAGATAAAAGCTATCTTTTCTTGATTGTCCAGTGCAATGTTGATTTGGTTGTAACCAAAGAAACCATCCATAAAGGAAAATATATCTCTACTACCACATTCATCAATGATTTGATCAATGAAGGGAGTAGGATAGTTATCTTTAGGAAAAGCATGATTGAGATCTCAATAATCAATGGAAACACAAATCGTGCCTTGTTTTTTAGTCACCAGGACAATATTTGAAACCCAATATGTAAGAGGGATGGGATAGATGAACCCAACTTTGAGAAGTTTTTCAAATTCACCCTTGATAGTGGCGACCTTCCTAAGGTGCACTAGGTGGAGCCGTTGGTAAATGGGCTTCGCGTGCAGATATGTTGGTATTTCGTGCACAACAATGCTAGGAATTTCTTTGTGGGACCACGCAAACACATCACAAAATTCCTAAAACAAATGAGTATAAGTCTTGATCTCATTCGGAGAACAAGATACCTCGATATGGACATGTTCAATGCACCATGCTTGATATAAATATCAATTGGCATCATTTAGGTAACATTACCCAAATTTCCTTCCGACCATACTTCATGTGTCACGATCGGTAGCAGAAATGGGAGGGAAGGAAACAGAGAAGAGGACTCTTCGAAATCCATATGCATGACCGTCGGATGAGGTAGGAACACAGAGCGATGATGAGTATTGGTCCAAGGTGGTTCCTTGAGAAACATGACTTCCATGATACCTTCATCAACAAGGAAGGTCTCGGTTAAGGGATCAAGTTATTCCAAAGTGCCGAGCCACGAGGATTGAGAATACGTATTGAGAGAGGTCCTCAAAATAGAAGAATCAGAGGATGTGGAACTCGAAGCTGAAACAATTTCCACGTATTTGATTTTGGCAAGACTAAGCGACATAACCTCGCCCCAGGTATCAACAAGATCTGGTGAAGGTATGACCCAAGGATCAGATCTAACCGAGACTATGTTGAAAGAGGAAACATGAGGAGGTGGGAGCGGAAAAATCCCCATTAAGGAAGAATCTTTGAAAATGCCTTCCCCTACACTCTCATAGGGAGCACCAGTGTGCTTGACATACTAAACATTTCTATCCGAAGAGGAAGAGGCAAATAAAGATAGTTGGTTGACAGTGACAATCTCCCCTTGATGGGGAAAATGAATCACGTAAAATAGGGAGGAGGCTAGAACATGCATAGCATGGGTCCAGCTCCAGCCGAGTAGAAGATTGTAATTGATGTTGGTGTCAATGACATCTACCTCGACTTGAACTGTGTTTCCTTCCAGGGTAATGGCAAGGTTAGGTAGTGAATCATGCCCATCAAAAGCTTCCAAAGTGTTCGGAGATTGATTCAAAGTAGGAGAACCAATAGCCTTCCAGCATGCGAGTGACACGATGCAGGTGGAAGAACCTTCATCGATGATAGTCCTTTGGATGGTCTTCTCATTGATGATTACCTAAATGAGAAAGGAAATCTGATGAGGGAGACACATAACATGGTTCTCTAGATCGAAACATATCAAATTGGAATTGGTGGGATCGATACCCCCGATAGTTGACAACAAATATTTTCATTGTGATGGGTAGCTTTGGAGCACCTCGAGAGCCGACATAGCTGATGGTGCCTGAGCCAAAATCCTCAACAATATTATAGTGCTGAGCGGCTCGAGTGTTAGGATTGTACGAGGATTTCCGTAGAAAACCTTAAGAGGGTGGCCATATAACGGAATCAGGGTTAGGGCACTTGATATGAAGAGGGATAGAACTTGGGGTAGAAGAAGAAGGGGTGGCTTTTCTCTTTCCCAGCTATTGGAGCAGGAGTTTGGTAATCTTTCGATCTAGTAGCCACATTAATAGGCATACTCATCATGAAAACTTGAGATCTTGAGGAAGCAGATGATTGAAGTTGGTCTACCATTTGGGTTTGCTGAGATGGAAATGGCTTTTTGAGGATGATGGGGGTCCCTTTGAGAAAACGACTGACTTTAGTTTGTTAGGGACAATCCTTAGTGTAGTGATCTTCTTCGCAAATGAGGCAGGGATATTTAGGTTTTCATTGTGAATATTCACCAATAGATGATTTTGGAGGACCCTATTTTGGGGCATCGACTTTACTCTTTCCTTTGCCTTTATTCTTACCTTTCAAGGATTTGTCTGCTGCGGTAGACTGGACAGTGTGGACCTCTGAGGTTTTACCAAGGCCAAGTGGAGTCTGGGAAGAACTATTAGGAACAACATTCGAGACAAACTTCTGTTTGGAAGAAGATTTAGCAGGGGTATGGGATACTAAGCCAATAACTCCATTGACAGGAGGTATAGCTTGTGACTTTGATGCTGTGGGATCAGATGATGGTCGTGGAGCATCAGGTAATAACTCATACAAAGTGTTAGACTGAGAGTAAACTAGATCCAAGTACTTAGCATGAGCAATGGTTTTCTCTTCAGTAACGTATCTACCCATAGCTATATCACAAGAAATTGGGGCCACAAATGATTTAGTGAACCATTTGGTGAGCAACTAATCAACAATATGAAATTTGATCAGGGGATGTATATGTCTCCATTCATGGATGTGATTAGAGATGTGTGTCACAGTATCTTGCTTAAGTGATGTGAGCAAATAGGTTCTAGTTTCATATTGAACTGACAGCTGAAAATGCATGAGGAAAGCCATGGCTAAAGAGTTAAAGTCATGGTAAGTACTTTGAGGAAGCTCGATGTAGCACTTAGCTGCATCACTTGTGAGCGTTCGTTGGAAAAGATAGAGACAAATGGAATCTTCAACGTAAGAATTCGAAGAGCACCAGAGGTGATATGTCATCACGTGGGCTTGAGGATCTTCTTTTGCTTCCCCATCGAACTTTGGACAACTGCTTAGTATCTTGGACGGAATGGGAGGCCAGTATGGCAAATGAAGGATTGGATCATTCGTAAGGTGAGATACATTTGACAACTAGAGTGTGGCCAAGAAAGTCAATTGAATATTAAAAGGCATAGGAGGTTGGTAAGCGGGTCCAAACAGAGGAGCCCATCCTTGCTAGTAAGGATTTTGGCCCCACAATGGGGGATTTTGGCCATATGGCTTCTGATACTACCCCCATTGCGGGTTACCTCGACCATAGGGAGGGTTTTCACCTTGAATACCTTGGAACTATCCAACCATATGTTGCTGGTAACCAACTTACGGGTTAAAATACTATTGAGACTGTTGACCTTGGACATATGGATATTGGACTTGTTGTCCTTGAACATATGGGTGGTGAACTTGTTATCCCTGAACAAGAGGATTTTGGACCTAGTGTCCTTAGTCATAAGGTTGATGCACTTGTTTCCCTTGGACATAGGGATTCTATACCTACTGCCCTTGACTAAAAGGACTTTGAATTTGTTGACCTAGGGCATTAGGGTTTTGCACCTACTACCCTTGGCCAGAAGGATTCTGAACCTGTTGACCTAGGACATTAGGATTTTGGGCCTACTGCTGCAGGACTTGACCCTAGCCTTGCCCTTCCAAGGGTTGACCCTGCTAATATGTATACATGTGTTGCTACTACCCGGGTTGGTTTTTTTGTTGCAAGGGTTGACCTTGCGACTACAAAATTTGTCCTTGGCCCTGTAGAGGTTGCCCTATGAGGACATGTGCTAGGAAGTTTTTGGAGCATGTTACATCTACTGCTGCATGGTTTGTTGCAACTGTTTCAAGGGTTGACCCTATGGTTGTTGTAGTTGACCTTGCTGTAGGATCATTTACCTTTGCTGTTGCGTGGATAACCCTTGCTGCAATAGAGGTTACCCTTGCAGTAACAAAGGTTGCCCTTGTTTTTGTAGAGGCTATCCTTGTTGTTGTAAGGGTACTTGAATATTGCTCGAAAAATTTCTGAACTAAATCTGGCCATAGCCACCTTGGAAAGTGGATGATCCAGGCTGAATGCACTGCCTAGACTGAAGGGTGTAAGGTTGATTAACCATTCCTTGAGAACCATATGGAACGTAAGGAGTTTGGTAGAGCCTCATAGGGTTGCTGATACTAGACATTGCTCAACCCAAACAAACCAATAGGATTTTGAAGGATTGGCAGGGTTGTGAATGACACCAGAAGAAGGCTGGTTCATACCAAGCATGTGAGCTTGTGAGCCACTCACATTGGTGGCACCTGACACCATAGACACATTCAAGTTCTTCCCCCCAAGTGGTGGCATAGCTTGGACATTGACTAGAGGGATGGAGGAACTAATGGAGATGTTCCTCAAAATTGCCAGTTGGACTAGACGAGTGACTGGCATTAATGATACAAGGGGGTTCAGAATAGTGGGTTGCACTGGGACTGAGGTAAAAACCTATCGGGAGGTTGTGTTCGCGATGAACGGACCTGAAGTAGGCATGGAGCCTGATGCCCAAATAGGGTTATGGTAAACTGATGAGGCACTAGGTGTACCTAAACCAACTGTGCCAAAGACACATAGTTGGGTGACAAACTAGCAGGAATGCCCTCTATAGAGGGGAAACCTTCAGGAGGAAAATGATGTTCTTTCTCCTCGACAGTGTGTGGAGTAGAAAATTCTAACTCCTCTGAAGAGGTTACTGGAGCATTGCCTTCGGGTTCCATATTTGGCAACAAATGATGACAAATGGATGAAGAAGTATGAGGGGATAGTTCCAAAGGAACACCTGACTGGTCGTATGGACTGTAAGGATGCTGTGTGATATCTTAACATGGTCAAATAGGGGATTCAGAGGACAGATAACTAGTCCAAGTTGATCGCTAGTGGTCGGCGAATTCTCAGGAGTTTGAACGAGATTGTCTAGAGATTCTGGGCCAAGATCAGTAGATGACCTAGTATCTAAAGTAGGCAGAGGATGAGATGAAAAAGGTTAAATGCTCAGAACAATTCTGAGTTCAACACCTTGGTCCTCAAGTGACTCTAGTAACTCAGGAAACGACTCCTCAGACAATATTTTAGATGGAGGAGAGGAAGAGGAACTAGGTGAACTAGATGGTTCAGCCACGATGACCTTGTCTTAGTCAACAAAAAAAATAAACTTTAAGGATTTAAAATGTTCTTTAAAGGAAGCTCATGATTTGGTCTAGAAAAGACTAATAGGATGTTATCAGATCATGGGCAATCAATTATTAAGACACATAAAAAGACTGGTGCTCTTTCATTTTTTAAGAGCTGAGAAAGAGACAAAGATGACCCTATCACTTTTGATTGGAAATGAGCTTGAAAGGACAAGTGCTCGAATGATATTTTAATTTTAACGAGTCAAAAATATCAAATGACTGCTATGAATGATCTAGGTAAATAGGATTGCCAGGCAATTGTGAATTGTAGAATACCTCTCGGCGAACTGAGAAGTACGAGTAGGAAATCTCCTAGAATGTTGTGTTTGGTGTATCACATTTGCAAGGCGACTGAATCGGCTTCCTAAGGATAAAGGATTGCAACCTAGTGGGGTCTCCCATTATATACTCGACGGTACGGGGAGCACAAATCTGTACTAGCATTATCTAATGCTGAAGTTAATGACAACTGCTAGGTTTAAAGATGCCACAACACATCTATAGCCTAGACCTTCTAGATATGATCATTTAAATGTCAAATGTGCCTTAGGTTAATTAAATTCATTTTAAAGTTTATTTTGAGTTATGTTTCAGTTTTCAGGCCTTAGCGATGTGACTCGAAAAATCTTAAATGCAACTAAATGAGACAAGATCCTTTCAATTCAATGAATTACCTACACTAGAGAGGGTAGAAAATACACAATCGAATACAAATAACCAAGCAACTAAAAGAAAAATGATCTTTCACTACTTCACTTTTCGAAAAAGTAAACTAATGAAAAATGCATTCCAATTCCTAATTTCTTGACAAGCACATTTCTAACAGCCCTTTCAAAAGCAAAAAAAACAGTTCTTTTCCTTTTTTCAAATTCCAATGCTATCCTAGTCTCTAATGAGGTAGGCTATCATAGCACAATGATGCAACAAACTAGAATTTCACACTTTTTCATGAAACAATGAAATGAATTTTTCGCTTACAACACTTCAGTGAAAAGGTTTTTGAGACAATTAGCTCTTCAAGCAAATGAAAACATGAAAAGAGAGATTCATTTAGACTAATGAAGCACCAAATTTACTAACAAAAAGACAAGCAATGTAATCCATGCCGGAAAAGAAACGTTTAAACAAGATTTTGTTTTTTTTAAACTTGTGTAATGGAGGTCAAAGGACTGCAAATGAAATGCAAGGAGTAAGTACACCTACAACTCAACTCACTGAGTTCATAATCAGCTGAATGGATGAAAATCTAGATGCCCTAGTGTCACTGATCATCCAATGACTCAAGAAATCAAACAAAAAGATGATAAACCAACAAGAAAACAAAAAAAAATGAAAAGAAACTTTCTAGTTAGGGAGAAAATGGTCTAAAAGGCTTATGGGGTCGAAATCATGAGAGCAAAACAGACTGGCCAAGATTGGGGACAAACCCTAATCTTCACTTACAGGAATCAGCATGACTCCCTAACTGACAACAAGTGCCAGAGGCTAGTCGGCGTGACTGTTTCTCAACATATCACACTAATCGGTGTGACTGTTAGCAGATTAAGTGCGCTGAGTGAGGAAGCGAAGAAAAAATATTTTTTTTTGAAACAAGGACCAGATCTGCTACTATGAATTTCAAACTTAGACCAATAAGCATGAGAAAATAAACAGAACCAAAGGGAAAATTGGAACTAGAAAATTTCACATGAAATCAGGAAATCTTTGACAAACAGAAGGATTGGATTCCCCAGTATGGTCACCAATTTGTGGTGAAGTAAAATTATAAGTGCGGACAAAAACAAATTCCTCTAGCCCAATAATGGGTCTAGCCACAACTGATACATTCTATGGAATATTTCCTTAGGTTAGAACCAATTAGGAGGGCCTACCTCTTAGTACGCTTATCCTGTTTGATAATGTCCTTGCTTGCTCGCTCCAACTATCTCTCACTTCCTTATTCAAACACCTGAAACAAGTAAACAACAACAAACAACAACCATGATAATAGACAAATTGTAATTCAACCTACTTAACAAGTCAAGAAACATTAAGCCGTGAACATGTAAGATGAAAAATCATGTAGGAAATGAATTGATAGTTGCATACATATCGAATCAAGAAGAGAATACAACCATTGTCTTGATGTTGCTGTTCTCCTCTAACAAGACCAAGTTCCCACACACTTCTGCTAGCATTCTATGATGGCCTCAACAAAAATAGTTTTAAGGATATTCCCTTTATGCTTCACACTCAACCAAATTCACACTTCTCCCTCAGACAACTAGAGAGTTACAACTATGAATAGCTTGTTGTTTACTCCAAACTTAATTAGCACTAGCACACCAACATTAACACTAGATTGTGCTTGGAAAAAATGGAGGTTTATATAGAATGAATGGATGGGAGATGGATCCATTTCTCATGGGAGAAGGTCTTATCCCTTCAGGTAGTTCCATCATTATAGGGGAAAGGAGCCCAAACTGACATCCTCGACCCCATCCAACCAAACCATTTACTAGACTTCTGTTACGAAGCTTCTAGAGCTGGAAACTTTGGCTCTTTATTTAAAAAACTTTCCATAAGAGGACTGACGCGATTGGAACAAAGCTTAGTTGCTCCGTTCGGTGCTAGGGACAATGTTAATCCTTACATATCGACACGAGGGGGACAAGGGATATTAGACCCAGTCTTGTAAACTAGGAAAAAAAAAAGTTTTTGGGGAAATGGTGCAAAAGGGAATTTTTCTGCTCTTGAAGAGGGACACAATGGGAGTTTCTTCATGAAGGGAAAGTGTTGGAAGTGGGATGCCCCAAGGGAAGTTTCGAGGCTAAAATCCCATGTTTAAGCCAATTTTTGTAATATAATTGTAAAGACACCCCATTTTGTGGTCATGGAGCGTGAAGGTGTTATGTGTCAAAAAGGGTAGTCCGCCCTTAGTTTTGTAAAGTAAAGTCAGCTATGAGAGATCTACCCATGGTCAGTTGACCATGGGATTGTATAAAAAGAGCTAAGCTCTAAGTAGTTTAAGAATAATAAGAGGAATAGAATGACACACGATGTAATGGAGTCATAGCTTGGAAGTGAGAGGTCTAAGTCTTGGGTTGTAGCGTAGGTAGAGGAGCGCAAATGAGTGCGTAAAGGCCTAGGGTAGAAGTCCACAACTGAGTGTGCGGACCCCTGTAGCTACGTGCGTAGGGCAGACAAAGGTTGTAAGTCTTGGAAGATATTAATAAAAGGAGATATTCAGCAATTTCTATGTCTTTGTTCTGTTATTGCATCTTGATATGTTATTTATGAATTTCCTTATTTTTTCTTATACGATGTGTAAATGAATGCAATTACATTGAATAATTGAATGTAATTACGAATATCTGGTTACACGGTGTTAATTATAATTGTTTGATAAGATAAGCAAATCACTTAGATTAATTGGGGAATTTGTATGGCAATTTGTATGGCATGCTGCTCTAGCAACGTGAAAGTACCTAAGTAGCAGATTAGTGCTACACGAAGGTCAATCGTATACTTTCACAGAGGCATTGAAGTCCAGAATAGAGGGCTTCTCTTGCAAGCCCTAAAGCGAAGCAACCTACACGAAGACAGGAATAGAGGGAGTTAAATGACATCATAACCATCTCAGGGTGTAGAAACTTGGTTACAACATCTCCCCATACTTCTTCGGGTGAGACTTCAGTTTGTGCTCTATAGGCTAATGCCGAAAGGGATAGTAGTATAGGGATTTGTTTGGCTAATTAATGTTGAACCTTGGTTAGGCCCCCTAAAGCCAACAAATTGTTCTGTTGCCGGGTCTGGAATCTGCATAAGAGATGTGTGATGTCGTATCACTAGAATCCAACTAAGAAGGATATTGGAGACTAGTTGGATAGAAATATACACGAATTCATGATGCAGGAGAACAAGAACCCGCGACTAACAAAGGAACAATGGTTGGACATATACTTATATATAGAGATCCATGAGATATTTTTATGCTCCCCTATTGAGCTATACGAGTAGATTGCAAAGCTAGCAGATAACCAAGGAAGGTGGAAACTTGACGGTCCTATTGTGTGGACCACGGAGCTAATACAAAAATTGGAATAATTTGAGGACAAGATCACCCATGCCATTGATCATTCACTTGATTACGTCATAGGAGGATTTGTGACTGAATTCATTTTCGACACCTTAGTCAGCTACAACGAGATGGATCGACACTTTTTCAAAGGACCGTGAGGTAAGTACGTAGAATCTTTGAATACTTGGATTAAAATTCTATTGCGTGAAAAACAGATTATGAAGCTACCTTGATGTTTGGGACTACATGAAGTGGAAAAACTTACAGAAACAAAGGAAAAAAGGGTCCGAAGTATAGTTCGTTGATTTCGCCTCCGCAAGGTGATGAGGAAGAGATAGCAAAGGTTTCTCCGCGAAGTGCTATTCAGTTAATAAGACAAGGATTCTTGCGAATACCACCTCCACCCACACCACCTCCAACTTCACCACTATCACCTCCAACTTCACCCGTACCACCTCCACCTCCACCATAGTTCAGTATGGCAAATACAGTGAAGCTGCCTTTGTTCAAAGGGTTGGGAAATGAGGACTTAGACCAATTCTGGTTCGCTGTAAGGGTTGTGTGGGAAGCTAAAGGTGTTACATATGATCATATAAAAAAGGCGACATTGGTTAGCGCTCTAAAAGATCGCGCACTAACTTGGTAGATTAAGTACTCTAATGATAACCCGAATGATGGAGTGGTAGACATCCAGGCAGCACTGAATAGAGAATTTAGTAGGCCTAAATATCAAGAGCAGACAATTTTGGGATTCAAAGAAATCGCGATGCAACTAGGTGAGACACCTTGGGAACTAGACCAAAGGTTGAAGTGTACAATCCGTGAAGCCAACATGAATTTGACAGATGGACAATGTCGCGAGCGGTTTGTGTCTTCGCTACTACCACACTTAAGGAGTGCGCTATCACAACATAAGATAACCAGTTAGGCAGAGGCCTTGGAGATTGCCATGAGACTAAAAGAAACTCCGATGCAAGATCCAAATCTAGGAGTTCAGTAGATCCATGCGCAACTGAAGAATCTGTGCCTTGAGATGCAAAGTCTAAAGTAGAATAGGACGGTTCGACCAGAGGTGCGTGAGGAGGTATGGTGCTTGAAATGCAAGATTCAAGGTCATGACAAAGACCATTTCCTAGTCTTTGCAAACTACATTGTAGGAGGAGGACTGATCCCTTTAAGGCCAGAAGCTCAAGCAGGACCTAGCATGGGGCCTACATTATGGTGCGTTATCTATCAGGGAGCCAGAAAACATGCCACGAATAACTGTCACTTGCTATAGAAGTTTGTACAGATGCCAACAGAGCTGTTCTACAACTTTGTAGGTTGGTAGGACATGATGAGCATACTTGCAGTAGCTATGAATTGATGATGGATAGGACTCCTGCCTATAGGGTTCAGGCTGAAATGTGGCCCCTTGACCAGAGTGCAGGGATGGCACAGACAAGATTTTAGGGGCGCAAACGAGGCTGAGGCGGAGGAGGACTTGGCAGAGGTCGAGGATAATTTATTTGCTACAATTGCGGATGACCAGGACACTATGCTTGCGATTTCACTAATCCAATCGTCGCGCAATTATTGCACACAATTTATCATGGAATGGGAGATTATCCTACGCTGATAGCTAGGATATGTGACAAAGGGGCACTACCACCTTCACTGAATTAGAACCTACAGATGATGAGGTTTGAGCCACGTGAAGAGGATTCAAATGTAAATATATTGCTCAGAAGTGGAATCACGATGAGAGATGACAACGGGAAACAACCAGAGGATAGTACATGGGTTCACAAAGCTCTAGTAAAGGAGGCTGAGACTAATTTGGAGCACGCACGTGAAACCTTCATGGAAGCTAAGAAGAGCTTCATTGAGGCCTCCACCTCAAGAAGCAAGGATAAGCATGACCAGGAGATGGACCCCTCTATGCTCACAACTTTCTTGGAGACCTGTATGAAGTTACTATGCGATAATATGGTTGTGAGAGGGTTCCAAGAGCTCATCAATAGATGCGCTAGGACTGTGCCAGGTGAGCCATGCATGGCATGAAATATTGTTAAACATAAAATTAGGATAAGACAGAGATGAGACTGACCACGCAGATAGGAGAGTATGAACTGGATCAGGTTATTTTAGACCTGGGGTCAGATGCGAATGCCCTACTGAAACAAACTTGGGAACGAATGGGGATACCTACACTGCAATGATCTCCAATTCAGCTAAGGATGGTGAATCAATAGAATATCATCCCCATGGGGCAGCTGCAGGGGGTGGCCATGGATATTGAGGGAGCGAGCGCACTGGCTGATTTTGAAGTGATAGAGATAGTGAATGATAACAATCCCTATCTTGCGCTCCTGGGAATTGATTGGGCTACTGATATGAATGGGATAATCAATATGAAGAAGAAAAATATGATCTTTGAGAAGAAATTGTTTCTCATAATAGTACCCCTTGATCCTGCTGAAGGATCACGCTATACTGAACCGGTCCGTGATTATGAGAGTGATGATGATATGGAATATATCTATAAGATAATAGCGCAAGACCAATATTGGGTGAATCACTGATCCGAATGGAAAATGGCCCCTTGTATTGGTTATCTATGGTACTCATCCACCCATATTATTCATTGACCCATGGAATTTACCCATGGTATTGTAAATGGAATCCACCCGTGGTATTGTAAAATCCACCCATGGTATTGCATTCACCCCATAGGAATTGACCCATGTATTGTAATGGCATCGCCCGTGTATGTAAATCCACCCAGGTATTCATTCCACCATGGAATTGACCCATGGTGTTTGGTAACTAGAAAAATAAAAAATACTATAAGTAACAAGTCACGTTTTGTAAAAGGACAGATTGTCCGCCACAATGTAGCCTTTACATTTCAGAGGCATGTAGCCACACATCTCTTCTCAGAGATAAGTTGCCATTGCCCTAGCTGGTTTATTTTCACCTGGGTTTTAATAAAAAGTTTCTTTGTGGTTTTGTTTATTGGGCATTCTCATATTTTTCTTCTGGCAATCCAAGTTTTCAGATCTTGGGGGTGTCTCCCCCCAAGATCCATTTCAATCTCTTAGATCTTGGGGGTCTCCCCCCAAGATCCGGATCAGTGGTATCAGAGCAGGTTACGATTCCATGGGAATGAGGGTTTCATGCATATTTCAGTCTCAGTTTTTTGCAGGAATTTTTTTTTTGGGCGGCGACTTTGCAGATCAGATCTGTATGTTTTGGTTCAAGATCTGTAAAATATGATTATAGATCTATATTATTTGTGAAAAAATAGCCGATTTCAAAAAAAAAAATCGGTCAAATCGGAGTCCGGATGAAGGAGATATCGCTGATTTAAAAATCAGTGGGGTTGTAGATAATTTTTCAGGGAAGCGAGCTTGCGGCACAGATCTAGATTTCATGGTGCAAGCTCTACAAAATCTAATTATAGATCTAGATTCCTCTCGAAAAATCACCCAATTTCAAAAAAAAAATGGGTCGAATCGGAGTTCGGATGTGGGAGATATCGCTGATTTAAAATCAGCTATTTTATTAGAATTTTTGTGACGGTGGAACTGTTGCAGCACGAATCTGAGATCTCAGAGTGTCCAGATACGGATTTCCATCACATGGGAAGATGAAAAATGGTCCTTCTGCTTCTAAAAATAGGTTATAATAAATATTCTGAGTTATATTGGCCGAGTTATGTCCATTTTAATTCTGGAGTAGCATTCGGAGTGGGTTTCCATTGGAGACGTGCCCTCCCACCCCACTTTAGTAGGCACCTCCTTCACATTCATCAGTTTCAACATAGCAGCAATCGGCTTGGGTTATTTGGAGATGTGCCCTCCCACCCCAAGCTATGTAGGCACCTCTACTTCATCAGCAACCAACATCACGGTTGTGGGTCATCCACAAACCCACACTTCATCGAAGTCCATTTGCTAGGCCGTACACTGTTAGTATCACAGTTGGTCACAAGCATTATAGGGTATCTCTATCCTCGGATCTTCGTTCTTCACGGTTATGGGTCATCCACAAACCCACACTTTATCGAAGTCCATTTGCTAGGCCACACACTATCAAAATCACAGTTGGTCACAAGCATTACAGGGTATCTCTATCCTCGGATCTTCGCTCATTATGGTTATGGGTTAACCACATAAAACCCTTATCTTCAGCGGATCTTCATATTTAACAAAGGCTTGGTAGGAGGGAACTTTATGCAATGGGGACCATTGCTTCTTAAGGAGGGAGGAATGATCCGAATGGAAAATGGCCCCTTGTATTGGTTATCTATGGTACTCATCCACCCATATTATTCATTGACCCATGGAATTTACCCATGGTATTGTAAATGGCATCCGCCCGTGGTATTGTAAAATCCACCCATGGTATTCATTCACCCATGTAATTGACCCATGGTATTGTAAATGGCATCTGCCCGTGGTATTGTAAAATCCACCCATGGTATTCATTCACCCATGGAATTGACCCATGGTATTGTAACTAGAAAAATACTATAAGTAACAAGTCACATTTTGTAAAAGGACAGATTGTCCGCCACAATGTAGCCTTTACAGTTCAGAGGCATGTAGCCACACATCTCTTCTCAGAGATAAGCTGCCATCGCCCTAGCTGGTTTATTTCCATTTCTGTTTTAATAAAAAGTTTCTTTGTGGTTTTGTTTATTGGGCATTCTCATATTTTTCTTCTAGCAATCCAAGTTTTCAGATCTTGGGGGTGTCTCCCCCCAAGATCCATTTCAATCTCTTAGATCTTGGGGGTCTCCCCCCAAGATCCGGATCAGTGGTATCAGAGCAGGTTACGATTCCATGGGAATGAGGGTTTCATGCATATTTCAGTCTCAGTTTTTTGCAGGATTTTTTTTTTTAGGCGGCGACTTTGCAGATCAGATCTGTACGTTTTGGTTCAAGATCTGTAAAATCTGATTACAGATCTATATTCTTTGTGAAAAAATAGCCGATTTCAAAAAAAAA
>APFE030281822.1:27698-38937 GCA_000404065.3 Pinus taeda | reverse complement strand
ACCACATAAAATCCTTGTCATCGAAGTCCATTTTCTAGGCCGCACACTGTTAGAATCACAGTTGGTCACAAGCATTACAGGGTATCTCTATCCTCGGATCTTCATTTATCAGGGTTTTTGGTTAACCACATAAAACCTTTATCTTTAGTGGCTCTTCATATTCAACAAAGGCTTTTCAGGAGGGAACTTTACGTAATGGGGACCATTGCTTCTTAAGGAGGGAGGAATGATCCGAATGGAAAATGGCATCAACCCATGGTACTCAACCACCCATATTATTCATCGACCCATGGAATTTACCCATGGTATTGTAAATGGCATCTGCCCGTGGTATTGTAAAATCCACCCATGGTATTCATTCACCCATGGAATTGACCCATGGTATTGTAACTAGAAAAATACTATAAGTAACAAGTCACGTTTTGTAAAAGGATAGATTGTCCGCCACAATGTAGCCTTTACATTTTAGAGGCATGTAGCCACACATCTCTTCTTAGAGATAAGCTGCCATTGCCCTAGCTGGTTTATTTTCACTTGGGTTTTAATAAAAAGTTTCTTTGTGGTTTTGTTTATTGGGCATTCTCATATTTTTCTTCTAGCAATCCAAGTTTTCAGATCTTGGGGGTGTCTCCCCCCAAGATCCATTTCAATCTCTTAGATCTTGGGGGTCTCCCCCCAAGATCCGGATCAGTGGTATCAGAGCAGGTTACGATTCCATGGGAATGAGGGTTTCATGCATATTTCAGTCTCAGTTTTTTGCAGGATTTTTTTTTTTAGGCGGCGACTTTGCAGATCAGATCTGTACGTTTTGGTTCAATATCTGTAAAATCTGATTACAGATCTATATTCTTTGTGAAAAAATAGCCGATTTCAAAAAAAAAAATCGGTCAAATCGGAGTCCAGATGAAGGAGATATCGCTGATTTAAAAATCAGTGGGGTTGCAGATAATTTTTCAGGGAAGCGAGCTTGTGGCACAGATCTAGATGTCCTGGTGCAAGCTCTACAAAATCTAATTGTAGATATAGATTCCTCTCGAAAAATCACCCAATTTAAAAAAAAAAATGGGTCGAATCGGAGTTCGGATGTGGGAGATATCGCTGATTTAAAATCAGCTATTTTATCAGAATTTTTGTGACGCCAGAACTGTTGCAGCACGAATCTGAGATCTCAGAGTGTCCAAATACGGATTTCCATCACATGGGAAGATGCAAAATGGTCCTTCTGCTTCTAAAAATAGGTTATAATAAATATTCTGAGTTATATTGGCCGAGTTATGTCCATTTTAATTCTGGAGCAGCATTCGGAGTGGCTTTCCATTGGAGACGTGCCCTTCCACCCCACTTTAGTAGGCACCTCCTTCACATTTATCAGTTTCAACATAGCAGCAATCGGCTTGGGTTATTTGGAGATGTGCCCTCCCACCCCAAGCTATGTAGGCACCTGCTACTTCATCAGCAACCAACATCACGGTTGTGGGTCATCCACAAACCCACACTTCATCGAAGTCCATTTGCTAGGCCGTACACTGTTAGTATCACAGTTGGTCACAAGCATTACAGGGTATCCCTATCCTCGGATCTTTGTTCTTCATGGTTATGGGTCATCCACAAACCCACATTTCATCGAAGTCCATTTGCTAGGCCACACACTGTCAGAATCACAGTTGGTCACATGCATTACAGGGTATCTCTATCCTCAGATCTTCATTTATCAGGATTTTGGGTTAACCACGTAAAACCCTTATCTTCAGTGGATCTTCATATTCAACAAAGGCTTGGCAGGAGGGAACTTTACGCAATGGGGACCATTGCTTCTTAAGGAGGGAGGAATGATCCGAACGGAAAATGGCATTAACCCATGGTACTCATCCACCCATATTATTCATTGACCCATGGAATTTACCCATGGTATTGTAAATGGCATCCGCCCGTGGTATTGTAAAATCCACCCATGGTATTCATTCAACCATGGAATTGACCCATGGTATTGTAAATGGCATCTGCCCGTGGTATTGTAAAATCCACCCATGGTATTCATTCACCCATGGAATTGACCCATGGTATTGTAACTAAAAAAATACTATAAGTAACAAGTCACGTTTTGTAAAAGGACAGATTGTCCGCCACAATGTAGCCTTTACATTTCAGAGGCATGTAGCCACACATCTCTTCTCAGAGATAAGCTGCCATTGCCCTAGCTGGTTTATTTTCACTTGGGTTTTAATAAAAAGTTTCTTTGTGGTTTTGTTTATTGGGCATTCTCATATTTTTCTTCTGGCAATCCAAGTTTTCAGATCTTGGGGGTCTCTCCCCCCAAGATCCATTTCAATCTCTTAGATCTTGGGGGTCTCCCCCCAAGATCCGGATCAATCCCACCACAGATGGATGGATTACATGGGATCGTGAGAGTTCCTGCACTTCAGACTTCGATGAAGAAATAGAACACTGTCAAAATCAGTTACTTGAAGTAATTACATTGAATTGCAATATGATGACCTGATCGCTGCACTGTGTGTCATTAGAGGTAAGAAATTTTTGTACTTATGATGGTCTGAATGAGGTAGATATCTTTCTGGATGCATTTGAAAGGGAGGTACCATAAAAGCAGCGCTTCCAGGCGTTGAATTGGGCACTGCATGCTATGCACGCAAGATGGTGGGGTACGCATAAAGGAAGCTTTTATGATTGGTGTGAATGTAGGAGGATGATGAGAACATGATTTGGGAAGCCTAATATGCAGTTGATAGATAAGTGTGATGGGTAGGATAAACCGCACGCGCATTTGGCCAAATGGACCCAAGCTTATGGAGAAAAGCCCCAACCTGAGTGGGTGCACTGGTTATGTCATATCCCGGATGTTGTCCCAATGAATTGGTACATAGAAACAAATATATGCCATGGTACATGTGAATGGGATGTTTTATGTGAGGGCTTCATGATGACATTAAATTTTGAGGATGGATTTGACAGTATTGATGAAGTGCTGCAAGAAGTGAATGCAACAATCTTTAGGATACCGCAGGATCCTTTGGACCTAATTCAGCCTGAATGGGCTACTTCGCTGAGTCGGGCGCTGGAATGTTATAATGTAACTATTGAAGAAGAGGAAACGAATCCACAGAAGATTAACATTCTAGAAATAGAGGGTCACCGCGAGGTTCAAGGACCGAAGATTGAGAACCCTGATATAACCGCACCATTGAAAACGAAACAAGTAAACATTGGTACTAAGGCGGAACCCAAATTCACGAAGATTGGAAATTACTGGGATGACGCGATGGTGGATAAGGTTGCTAAATTTCTCTGCGAATACCAAGATTTATTTCCTACCAAGTTTGAGGACCTGAAAGGGATAATTGGGGACCTAGGTATGATGAATATTACATTGAAACCCGATGTGAAGCCGATTAAGAAAAGACCTTACCATCTCAATCTGAAATATAAGGAAAAGGTCCGCTAAGAGCTGGAAAAGATGCCCGTGGCAGGCATCATTGAGCCTATGGAAGAATCTGACTCGGTAAGTCCAATGGTGGTACATGAAAAGAAGCAGAAGGATGAAATAAAAATATGCATGTGTTGGCTATGGGATCCCCCCAAGGCATGTTTTGGGGCTTAAAGTCCAATTTTTGACTAAGTCCATTTTAAAGGGTTCACGAATTGTGGGCGCAGAGCGCGAAGTCATAATAGAGTCATAGGGTTGTGTGCCCTTGTTTTTGTAATGTAATGTTGGTTTGAAAGATCTACCCATGGTCCGTGGACCATGGGATTGTATAAATAGAGCAAGGCTCTAAGGGTAGAAATAATCTAATAAAGAATGAAAGGAATCTAAGAAATCGATGAAGCAGTGAGTTGAAGTAAAGAGTTGTGTCTTTGGGTTGTAAAGTAGGAGAAGACTCCGTAGTTGAGTGCATAGAGGCTTAGAAGTCCACAACTGAGTGCACAGACCCCTAGAATTGAGTGCGTAGGGTAGGTTGAATCTGTAACTGGTTGAGTCTTACCATAATTTTGTGTATCATTTTCTGTTTTATGCATTGAAGTATATTGTGTATACGTTTATTGTTATTTTGTTGTGTGAACTTATATGAATGTGCTAAATAAGTGAATATAATATAAGGCATCTGTGTGCGTGAAGATAACTAATTGTCATAAGAAGATAAGTAAGAACCCTGGTGTGACTTAGGGAAGTAGCGTAGATCACTGCTCTAGTAGGGTGAAAGCCCAATAGCCCTTGGTTAGAGATGCACAAAGGTGAATATATCAGGGTGCGAAGGCCTTGCATGCCAGGGAAGTGTGCGAAGTAACCTGCATGAAGGTATTCATAGTTGGACTAAATCAACCCCTCAGACATCTCAAGGGTGTGGAAACTTGGTTCCAACATCCTCCCATACTGCTTCGGGTGAGACCTTAGTCTGCGCTCCGCGGACTATTGCTGAAAGGTCCAGCAGTACAGGGATTTGTTTATTAACTCCAAACCTGGGTCAAGCCCCAAAAAGCCAACAAATGGTTCTATTTTCCTGGATTAGAATCTGCATAGAGATGTTCAATGTCGTATCATTTGAATCCAACTAAGAAAGAAATTGAAGGCTGGTTAGACAGGAGAATTCATGAGTTTGTGGCATGAGAGAATAGGAATCCACGACTATCAAAAAAAGAGTGGTTAGAATGCTACCTATACACAGAGATCTGCAAAATTTTCTTCGCATCTTTCCCTACTAAGTTGTACGAGTGGATCGTGAAGATAGCAGATAGCCAAGGAAGGTGCAAGTTCGACAGTCCTATTGTGGGGACCCAAGAGTTGGTGTGCATATTAGAATCATCAGAGGATAATATCGCACATGCTGTTGATCACTGGTTTGGTCGAATTATAGGAGGATTCATTATTGAGTTCACGGTAGATACTTCAGTCAACTATAGTGAGGTAGAGCGACGCTTCCTCAAAGGACCGCGAGGTAAGTATGTTAAGTCTATAAACACTTGGATTAAAATGCTACTACGTGAAAAGAGAATTAAGCAAATACATTGATGTTTAGGGCTATGCGAAGTGGGATAATTTATAGAAACGAAGGTAGTGCAGAACTAGAAACTAGCCCCTTAATTTAACCTTCGCGAGGGGATGAGGAAGAGCTCATGAAGTTTTCACCAAGAAGTGCGATCAATTTGATAAGGCAGAGGATTCCGCGCATACCACCCCCACCCCCACCATTGCTAGTTTCACTATCTTCACCCCCATCTTCACCTCTACCACCTTCGCCACCACTGCGAGTCAATATGGAAAGTGTGATAAAGTTTGCAGTGTTCAAGGGAGTAGGAAATGAAGATCTGGACCAGTTCTGGTTTGTGACAGAAGTTGTATGGGAAACATAGGGAGTTACAGATAACAATATAAATAAGGTGACATTGGTTAGCGCTCTACAGGATTGCACGCTGGCCTGATATATTAAGCATTCTAACGACAACACAAATGCAGGGAATACAGACATCCAAATTGCGTTGAACAGAGAATTTAGCAAGCCGAAGTCAGAGGTGCAGTCCATCATTGGGTTCAAGGAGATCATGATGCTACCAGGTGAGACCCCTTGGGAATTAGATTAGAGAATGAAGTGAAAAATTCATGAAGCTAATATGACTTTGACGTATGGACAACACCACGAATGGTTTGTAGCATCACGAATGCCGCATTTAAGAAATGCACTATCGCAATAGAGGTTAACAACTCAGGCAGAGGCCTTGGAGATCATGATGAGACTGCATGAAACCCTGATATAGCATCCTAACATGGTACTTCAACAGATCCATGTGTAGTTGAAAAACTTATGCCTTGAGATGCAGAGTGTGAAACAGGATAGGACAGCTTGCCCAAAAGTGCGCGATGAGGTATGGTGTGTTAAATGTAAGGGTCAGGGGCACGACAAGGACCACTATCTAGTGTTTGCGAATTACCTTGTGGGAGGAGGACTGATGCCATTAAGACCAACGGCCCAAGAAGGACCTAGCGTAGTGCCTACTTTGTTGTGTGCGATTTGTCAAATAGGAGGAAAGAATGCTACACACAACTGCCATTTATTGTAGAAGTACACACAGAATTCACAACAGTTTTTCTGTAATTTATATAGATCAGTGGGACACGATGAGCGCACCTATATAAGCTATGAATTGATGATGGATAAGACTCCCACCTATAGAGTTTAGGCTGAGATGTGACCCCTTGACCAGAACGCAGGAATGGTGCGAACTAGATTTTAGGGGCACGGACGAGGCCTAGGTGGAGGAGGACCTGGAAGAGGTTGCAGACAATTGATATGTTACAATTGCGGAGGACTAGTACATTACCCATGATTGTACAAATCCAATGCACCTGTCATGCTTGTATTGTACCTTATTTGATCATGAGACGGAGGATTGTACCGCACTGATAGTGCAGCTTCACGACAAGGGAGCGCTCCAACCTCCTTTGACTCAGTACCTGCAAATGATGAGGTTTGAGCCATGCGAGGAAGACCCTAACATAAACATTGTGCTTCGAAGTGGGATAATGACATGCAATGATAAAGGCAAGCAGATTGAAGATAGTACTTGGGTTTGCAAGGCTCTAATGAAAGAACCAGAGTTTGATTTGGAGCATGCTAAGGAAACCTTCATGGAATCTAGGAAGAGCTTCAATGATGCCTCCATTGTAGGAAACAAAGACAAACTAGAGTGGGAAATGGACCCATCAATGCTCACGACGTTCCTGGAAACATGCATGAAGTTGCTGAGTGATAGTAAGGCTATAAAGGGACTACAGGAAATCATGAATAGATGCACTAGGACCGCGCCAGGAGAACCATGCATAGTCCAAAAGATTGGAAAGCATGCAACAAGGATGGGAAGAGAAATGAGATTGACCATGCAGATTAGAGAATATGAGATGGACCAAGTGATTCTGGATTTAGGATCAGACGTGAATGTTCTGCTAAAGAAGACATGGGAGTGCATGGGAAGGCCTACACTACAATGGTCTCCCATCCAAATGTGAATGGCGAACTAACAAAAGATCCTACCTATGGGAAGATTTCAGGGAATCACCATGGATATTGAAGGAGAGAGTGTGCTAGTAGACTTTAAAGTGATAGAGATTGTTGATGAAAACAATCCCTACCCCACACTATTATGAATAGATTGGGCCACTGACATGAATGAGGTGATAAACCTAAACAAGCACAAGATGATTTTTGAGAAAATGTCTCTATGCGTAGTCGTACCTTTGGACCCTGCAGATGGATTACGCTACACGGAGCCAGGCGTGACTATGAAAGTGACAGTGATTTAGACTCCATCTACAAGATAACCGTGTGAGAGCAAGACTGGGTAAATCCCACCGTGGATGGGTGAATTTGATCGAAGCACGATAGCTCCTGTACGTCAGATTTGGATGGAGAGATAGAGCCATGGTAGAACTAGTTACATGAGGTAACCATGCTGAATTGAAACATGATGAAAAGATCGCTGCACTACGTATCGATAGAGGTAAGGGATCTGCCTACTTATGATGGGTTAAGTGAGGTAGATGTTTTCCTGAACAGATTTGAAAGAGAGATTCCAGAACAACAACATTTCAAGGCTTTGAAATGGGTACTACGTGCTACACCCATGAGGTGGTGGGCTACGCACCAAGGAAGCTTTGAGGATTGGTGCGAATGTAGGCGAATGATGTGCATGCATTTTGGGAAGCCTCATATGTGTCTAAAAGACAAGAATGATAGACGAAATGATCCGCATGCGCATCTGTCCAGATGGGTACAGGAATATGTTAAACAAACTGCACAGATGCACATGGACTTTGCGTTCGGGAACATGGTCAATAAGTAGGTGTTGGTGAGGTAATTGCGTGAATGGTCCCTCTAGTTGGGATGACAAAGTGTGGAAGGAATGAGTACACAAAAGGCTACCCATGCATAAGCCTTTAACTAAGCGTGTGAAACACTGAATAGGGTATATAATGCGCAGCGTAGGGAATGGGACCTGCATGTACAAGCATTATTGTGGGTTTATAGAACAACGTACAAGAAACTGACAAGACAGACACCTCCGAGGCTAGAGTATGGAGCGAACAATGCTGTCCCAATAGAGTATAATATGCATAGTCTGTGCATAGTAGCGCCAGTAGATATGACAACCCGTAAAGCTTTGGAAGGAGGGATCACGTAGTTGAACAAAGAAGAATGCTTGGGACCTGAAGAAGAAATCCAACAGGGTGATCTTAGGCTCCAAGAACTTATGAAAGATAGGGTGTAGTTAAGGGAGAAAATTACTCTGGTGGATGTAGAAGTCAAGAAGTTTGAGGAAGAAATAAAGAAAGATTTTCTTGATAAGAAAACCGGGATGATAAAATAGGGCGCCCATGATTACGTTGAAAAAATTTGGAACTACCGCTAAGAGTTGATCAACTTGATGCCTTGGATTAGACCACATATTATGAAAGAGATCACCCATGGTGGCCCGTTGCAGGTGGTAAAGTGCGCGATGCAGCCAGTAACAATAAAAGGTATATGTTTTCCAGGGAAAGTGATGGATGACCAGTTGAAACCCTATACAGGTGGTGCAACCACTTGACTAGCTGTGGGAAGTATAGTCTTAGTGTTCTAGGCAGTTAAAAGGAGGTGCGAGACTATAAACTACTCTTCTTGGGAGCTGCACAATGTTGGCATTGTGAGTAGGAGCAAAGCATCACAAGGTCCACAATCGTGCAAGGGGGGCTGCGCTTGCCATGTGGGTTGGCTAGAAAGTTACCATTGTTGTCACTATTCACGATGTGATGCTTGACTTGAGACCAAATGGAGCAGGAAACAAGCATTTAAGATGCGCGTTATGGGCAAGATTTTGGAAGTTTTCCACCAAGGGAGCATTAATGAACCGGATTTGGGGTGAATGGTCAAATTGAAATTCAAAAGGAACTATAAATTACAAAGGGCTACCCCGCAAACGAAACTTGGTCATTTATGAATTGCACTGTCATATGCCCCGTGTATTCCGAGTTGAGACCTGTTTTCCATGTGAAGAGCATTGGTTGAGCACCTGAGTGAACGGTTGAGAAATTTCTAGACAAGTGAGATGGCAGTGTCTGAAGAAGCCAGGGAAATTACAGAGATGACCGCCAAAGAAGTCACGTACGCCCTCACCATAGAAGATTCCCCTGAAAGTGCCAGGATTGTTGTGGAAATCCCTAAATCGCCATGCACACTACGACTGAAGAAAGATAAACAACCAATGATTCTGGTGTGTGTCTCCCCGTCAAACCTGCTGCGCACCAAATTAATGATGGAGGAAAAAGGGAAAGTAGTTAAGCTGGAAACCGATGAGGAGGAAGAAGACCTTGAGGACCTCATAATTGAAGAAGATGAGGTCGAGGGCATGGAGGAGGAAACCGAGGTTGCACACCCTCCAATAAAGCTACTCGCGTATGTCCCCCCATAGAACAGGAAGACAAAAGTTCCCAAGGACCTCAACGAGGGCAAGAGGTCTCTACAAACTCTGCTCCTCCTGGACGATATCATTTTTGAGGGCACGCACCTGGGACGGGTGCCAAACTTGAAGTTTGAAGATTGTGATCTCACTAACCATGAGAAATTCCCTGACCTAGAGACTACGTAGCTCATGAAGATGAAGTATAACATTATGGTGGGAGTTATAGAATTGGAGCCATGAAAGTGGTTATGTGGAGTTTAAGAGTTAGGGTTACTAAGCCTGCTCTGGGTGTTGCATTACCACCATGCCCCAGTAACAATCTTCGTCATCAGGCAGCTGCTCTGCCTGGTGCATGATGGGTGTTTGTGGCTGGAGGAGCCCATCGCCATCATGGACCACATAATCCATTGCATTACCTGACTCTCGTGTAAAGGAGAGGACCCCGTAGACATTTTGGAGGGAATGAGCAGTGATTTGGCCATCGCGGAGGCCATGAAAAAGAAATACAAGCTGGAGAAGAAGAAAAGGGGCTATGCCATATCCAACATCAACAACAAAGCCATCAAAGTTGTGACCCAGATACTGGCAGGTAAGCTTATGTGGAAGTGTCGCGTGGATGAGGTACCCACACCAGTTGTGGAACTTACTATACAATGCACAGAAGGGGTCTAGTTTAACTAGTCCGAGTTCTTGTGTAAGGAATTCCTAAAGAATTTACACAAGGCACAGGAACAAGGAAAAATGTTCCACTATGCATGGCTTCTGCTGTCCATAGTGCTGGTGGTAGGGAATTCCCAAAGGATAGCCAGTTCTCCACAATTGCAAGGGATCTCCCAAAGGCCGCAAAGTACGCTTAGCTGTGGGCCACTAAGGATATGAACCAAATCCACGATAGGAAAATATTCTGGGTGTTCATGGAGATGAACATCAAAATGGGGATTAACAGCAAGCCACGGTTATCACCCACTATCTACATCAGCCTGCAAAGTTTTGCAGAATTTAAAGTGGACTTTCATCACATCTACCTCAGGGTGCATAAGGACCCTGCAAAGAAGTGGAATGAAATGCCTTACATAGCCATAGATGATGTGATCTTCGATGTGATTGAGACATGGTTTCCAGAGTGGTGCGCTCCAGACATATCTCTGCTGGAAAAATCTGCTGCGTAGAAGAAGAAGAAGGAGGCCAAACTGCGCATCGCATAGTTGGCAGAAAAGAGATGGAAAGAAGTAGCAACAACAAAATTGCAGGGGGCACATGATGCTGGGAAAACAATAGCAGAGCAAAAAAGGCCACAACAACAATAGCACAGAAGGCAGCAAAGAAGGCATGTGAGGGCTAGAAGTCGCCTTCGCCTCAGTACAAGAAAGAGATGGAAACAGAGGAAGAGGAGGGTAGCACAGACCTACAAACATCATCAACACAATTGAAGCGCTAGCACCCAAGCGAGTGGACAGGGCTGCGCAAGAAGGTGAAAGCATCTAAGCTATCGATCGTGTAGGTTTTAACCTCGTATAGAAATTACCTGCATACGAATTCTAAATCACAGGAAAAATAAACAATGCGAGAGCATAACACATAAAACACATATACACAGAGATTTCCCACTAGATCTCAAAACTGAGACTACCAGCTTGATTTTTCATTATTTTCCTTTCAATGTTACAATACATATTTATACATGCCGAAGAATCCAATATCATGGACCAAAAAACCATCGATCCAATACCATGGACCGCAAACCATCGCGTCCAAAAAACATGTGCGAAAATCATGCACAAAACCATAGGTGGGT
>APFE030281822.1:0-25718 GCA_000404065.3 Pinus taeda | reverse complement strand
ACCATGGACCGAAAACCAACGCATCCAAAAAACATGTGCGAAAATCATGCACAAAACCATAGGTGGGTCTGCCCAACCTAACATAGGGTCCAAAACCAAAATTTTTCGAGGCGCTGCCCTGGACCCCATAAAGTGGGGTTACGGGTACCCCTCAAACCCCCTGTTAACTATGTGGAAAGAATATAACATAACCCAACAGCCCGGGCAGGGTTGTGGACAACTGATCTATTATAATTGTAAAGGGTCGGGACACTACGCTCGCGACTGCACTAACCCAACCAGGACTTTGTGCCCCTACTACGAGCAGTTTGATCATGAAGTGGTAGACTATCCAACCTTAATTGCTCAAATGCGTGAAAAGGGAGTAATCCAATCTCCACCAACCCAGAATATCTAAATCATGCGAGCAAAACCTCGCGAAGAGGATCCCAATATAAATATGGTACTAAGAAGCAGCGCAACGGTAGGAGGTAATCCACAAGAAGAATGTGCGGGAGGCGGAAAGAGGTGTGACACACCTATAAAGGAACTGAACTCTGAGCCAGAACAAGGGAGGATGATGCCAAGGGAAGCTCATCGGAGCTTCGCGAAAACTTCTACCCTAGGTAGGAGGGATCAACTAGAGTCAGGATTAGACCCCTCCATCATTACAACCTTTCTCAAAACCTGCATGAAACTACTGCACAATAGTAAGGCTATTCAAGGACTATAAGAGATGATCACTAGGTGCACTGGATCCAGCTAACCACATGTGGTCCGAAAAATAGGAAGACATGCTCTGCGCACTGGATGGGAAATGAGACTAACAACACAAATCGGTGAATATGAAATGGATCAGTTCATCTTGGACTTAGGCTCAGTTGTGAACGTATTACCTAGACAAACATGGGAGCGCATGAGTAAGCCTGCATTGTAATGGTCCCCAATTCAATTACGAATGGCCAACCAACAAAATCCTACCAATGGGTTGACTGTAAGGAGCGACCATGGATATCGATGGTGTAAGTACGCCAACCGATTTTGAAGTTATGTAGGTTGTTGATTATAGCAATCCTTACCCTACATTGCTCATAATCGATTGGGCAATGGAAATGAAATGAATCATTAACTTAAAGAGGTGGAAAATGATGTTCGAAAAGAAGTCACTATGCATAGCAGTTCCATTGGACCTAGCGGAAGGAGAATGCTACACCAAACCTGTGCGAGATGAGGATAGTGATGACGAACTAGATTGCACCTATCAAATAATAGTGCAGGACTAGGATTAGGTGCATTCTGCGGATGGTGGAAGAACCTCATGGGAATGCAATAGCACCTGCATAATGGATTCCGAGGAGGAGAATAAATGATGGAAGAACTGATTGTAAGAAGTTACAACACTTAACTACAATATGATGATTCAATCGTTGCGACGAGTAACCACCGAGGAGAGATAACAGCTAGTAGAGAGCACTGGAATAGAGGAAGGACAACTCATTCAACTCGGCACTATGTCCACAACATAGGAATAACATGATAGGTTGGAAATCGTGTTACTCGTCCTAGGGGGCCGCGGAAGCCAAGATCTAGGAAGCAGTTCCAGGTATGCATTGGAAGATGTACATGGCTGCCAAGCTGGTATAAAACAGTCGGTCGAGTCTGAAAGCATATCAGGCGACCATCAACCCAACCAGATCTACACGGAACGAAGGTTCGCACAGTCAAGTAGGGAAGTCTCTCAGATACAGCTCACTGTATCATTGACAATATCCATGATAAAATTCAATAGCTTCTGGTAGCCATTTGGCACGATAAGTTGTAGCTGGGTAAGTTAGAAGAAACAGGGGCCAGACTTTGTGCACAAAGTGTGAAGCTGGATAAAGTTATTATCAAGTTGCAGTTAGAAGCCACCTACACAGAACATGTGAAGGAGAAAACAAAGGAAACAGGCATGGCTAGCTCTCCTACCCTTCTACAAGAAGTAACCCCACTAGCATGGTTGTGTTGGCACCCAAAAGGACAAAACCGTACACAATGCAACCCATTAGCAGAATCAAGGGAAAGCAGAAGGTGCTCGCAGCATGGGCTAGTCGGGAAATGGAAGACCCACCTGAGGGGTTCACCCACCTAACTATTCGTAGGAGGACCAGTCGCAACGCCCCATGCAGTTGAAAGAGGGCACGAGACTATAAAACAAGCTCTTGTGAAGTTATGCGATATGACCTTTACATACATACGAAAACTGCATTTGCGATCCTGGGGTTTTGCCGCCACGAAGGAAAGATGGAAAGTGACCGTTATAGGTACTGTTCATGATATGATGGCCCATTTAAAGCACCATGGAGTTGGCGGTGGGAAATTAAGGCAGAAGAATAACCGCCAAAATCACATTGATGAGTAGGCACAAGGGCAAGCAGCCAATCTTAAATTCTGAATCGTATATAATCATAGTAAGGATCACACCACCACACCTTACCATCCTGCAAGAAAGATGCCTTAGGTTAGAAGCAAGTGCAAGATGAGTGACAAGAAATTCGAAGAAAGTCTGTGGTTTAAGGCATTACCGAAGCACTACCAGGAAGCAATCCTCAAAGCACACAATCCTACCTCTGGTAACCCGCAACAAGCTTTGCCACAAACAACCGAGCTCCCTAAATTGACTCAAATTCCAAGGACCAAGAAGGACCCTCAGATCCCAGAATCAGTAAGAAGGTCACCACAACACCTACATTTTGGAAAATTCACAATGGAGGAAAAGGGTAAACCTATTACCATTGATAGTGATGAGGAAGCTGAAGACTCTCCCACATATGTCGAAGAAGTAAACTGGAGGAGGATCCTATATAGCCTGTGCAATGACCCAAGTATGTGCCTCCAAGAAACGAGAAGGAAAAGGTACCTGCAAGCCTAGATGAGGTTGACACTGTCATTGCTACCCCAGCTCTACCAAAAGCTGTCCCAGTAGAAAACTCGGTGGTTGGCCGTGTGGTGGCAATGAAATTTGAAGATTGGGACCTTATGGATACAGAAAAATTTCCACACCTGGCAACAGACACACTGATGGAGCAGGCAGTAGAGTGAATGATGACAACACTACAACCCAAGGAGTGGTTGCGAAAGGTGGAAAAGCCGAGTTGCTTTGTCTCTTGTCAATTCCCCACTTCCTACGGTCTTTGATAACCATGTTGGTTATAAAGCAGTTTCTCTGTTTAATTCATGAGGAAATATTATGGGTTAATAAACCCATCAGTATCACAGCTGAACTTGTTCATCGAGTTTCACACCTCCCCTATGATGGGAGTGACCCTCAAGAAATTACTGATAAAAGTAATGATGTCACGATGATAGAATTCCTAAAAAAGAAATATCAGCTTGTGAAGGGGTAGCGGGGTTACGTCATTGATAGTATCTTAGATAAAGCAGTCCGTGTCACCACTCAATTGCTGGTCGGGAAAGTAATGAGGAAATGCCATGGCACTAAGGTTCTTGTAGTTGTTATTGCACTCACTGAAGAATGTGTAGTCAGCGTATGGTTCAATGGTCATACCTCCTCTGTGAAGAATTTCTGACCAACTGCTGCAAAGTATAGGAGGAGGGAAAAACTTTCCATGATGCATGGCTGCTCTTGTCCATCATGCTAGTTGCCACTAACTTACCTGCAGAAAGCTAGTTTTCTGTCATGGACTCAGACTGGCTGAAAGCCACTCGATATGCTTCCCTCTAGGTGATGAGAGACGTGGGACGAATCCAAAACATCAAAATGTTTTGGGTACTAATGGATGCCAGTGTATGTCAATGGATTAATCAGCTACCCTGCCTATCCGATGGGATCTATGAAAGCATGAAACATATTGCCAAATTTAAAGCAGAGATGCATCACATCTACATCAGGGCACGTAAGGGCTAGGCACAGACATGGACCTCACTCCAATTCATTGCCATTAACGATGTGGTCGATGGGATTGTGGATACCTAGACACCGGCATGGCATGGACCGTAGGTAGTAGAGCGAAATGAGGTTTCTATTAGGCAGAAAAAGGAGGAAGTTAAGTGGGTTGCACAACAAAAACACAATGAACAGCTCACCGCAAAAGTTAAGGCAGCACAAGAAGCAGCTCTAGCAGCAACGGGAAAGACACCACCAGGAGGGGTGACGTAAAAAATGGACAAGGGTAGTCAGAAGGCAACCCCTAAGACGGTTGTGGACGAATCACCAACAATAGGCATAGATTCACCTTTGAAGCAACCAGTGACATTAGAGTGGCTAAAGACACGAAAAAAGGCCAAGGCATCTAAAATGGATAGCAGAGTGACCACGTTAACCGAGGGAGACTTAACTAACATCGAGAACAACATTCGAGATGCCACTCGAGAGGCAGTCAATAAGGCCATGGCAAAGCAGCAGATTGTGTTGGGGGAACTCTGTATGCAGCTACAAGAACTTGGCACAAGAATCACACTGGTAGGTATCGGCACTACTTCAGAGGGTTCTAGTATGCCACCTACGACAACATTGTTCAAAGCCCAGATAGCTCAGTCTGTTCTGATTCCCACAAAATCATTTACCACGATCAATGAGGAGGACCGATTTGTGCTAGGATGAATTACAGGGCTTGGGTTAAACGTGGCTGCTATACCGCATTAAAGCTTGCAACAACTCCACAACATTCCCACCATCGAATCAAGTACTCCAGGAGCAAAAAATTAATATCAAATAGTTGTGCCTCGAACGTGATGAAGTAGTCAAACAAAAGAAACAGGTGGAGAAACTAGTAGTGGAAGCCTGCTCGGGTGCCCAAGAGTTAGAAATTGTAGAGGAATTGCCTATTGAGACACAATTCCATAAACTAGCCACTGGGTTCCTAAATGCAAAGGAGGAGGCCGCACAAATCTAGCTAGAGCTCAACTCATAGATCACGAACTTAAAACTACAGGTCCCACCATCGACGCCACCAGAGATCCTAGACCAATGAAGGAACATTATTACTATGGGGTGCACAATGCTCGCACGGTCAATGGTGGAATGTATCGAGCTGCTAACTCAGTCGCTTGTTACCTCACCACCCTTCAAGAGGATCCAACACTTCGTCGATTGGAATCCGAGGCCCGGGAGCTCTAGCAAGCTTACGATCAGCTCAGAGGGACCGCGTAGACCATTTTTATCATGCAGCGCTTGGATAAAATGCAGGAGGTGCAGGACATGAAAATCCAAGCCGATGTCGCTAGAAAAAATGAAGCAATGGTTAAAGCCTGTCTCCAGCCATGGCTGGACGAGGCATTTGCGGTTTCAACCACCATAGAACACAAGGTAGCCCACATGCAGGCTGAGTATGCCACTATGGAGACAACAGAGACAGGGACTGAGGTGTCAGTGACCCACATGGAACGGATGCAGCACATGACAAAAGAGTTTTCTGCTAGCATAAGTGACGCACAGAAGATACTGACCGATCTTTGTGCAAAGTTGGATGCGCCAGCTGAGTGACTCGAGACAAGTCATAGTGGTTGTGTCGGGGAACTGTTGTATAGCAAAAGCCTTGCGCAATGGGTATGGGGCACAAAGCCCACAATTTTGGGTAAGAGCACGATAAAGACTCCACGAGATGTGCAGAGCGTGAGTTGTAATAAGTCAAAGTCAAAAGGGTAGTCCGCCCAAAAGTAATGTAAAGAAATGAAAGTTGAGTCGGCCCGCCCATGGATTGCATTCCATAGAAAGGTATAAATAGAGAAAGGCTCTATGGGTAGAATAGCTAAGTTTTTTGGATGAGTTTGGGATCTGATATGTAATGTGGTTTTGAGAAAAGCATTCTGAAAGCGTCTGTTAGTCCGAGTCAAGGGTTTGGGTAGAAGATAGAGGCACTGCAGCTGTGTGTGCAGAGGGCTGGAAGAGTCCATAGTTGTGTGCTCAAAACCCTGCAACTAAGTGCATAGCGTGGATCTAGTTGTACAGGTGATAAGTGGAAATAAAGATAATTTCATTCTGAGAATTATTTGTGGTCTTTGAATTATCGTGAATCTAGCATTTGGTATGGTTAATAAGACTGTTTTATGCGCACTACTTATTGAATACTTGTGAATCTGGGTTTAAATCTTAATATGTGAACTAAATAAATGTGATAAATGTTTGCTGAAAGACCACTTTAAAGTAGATCTAGGTTGCAATACTTCCTCCTCTAGATTATATTTGTAGATTGCACGTTAATAGACGGTAGCAGGTGTTCTGGATTTGCGTGAATACAACACAATGCGAAGCTGCAGAATAGGGCGTGAAGCCTCGAAACAACATCTAGACTTCCTCAGGATACGGAACTTAGTTCCAACACCCTCCTCTACTACCTCGGGTGAGACCTCAGTCCGCGCTTCGCGAGCTGTTGCCGAAAGGGCTGGTAGTTGTGGGATTTGCTTGGCTAAATAATTCTTCTGAACCTAGGTCAGGCCCATACAAGCCAACAAAATGGCTTGCAATTTTGGATTTAGACTGATGAGTACATTCACCCTATGTATTTTCTAAGTTTTTGGGGCAGAACTGGTCCACCAAAAAGTCAAAAAACACCCTAAAAATACCTTTCTACCACTTTTTGGATACACAGAAGCAGTCTTGGGAGAATCAACTTTTGAGGTGTCAAATGAGCTTCAAATGAAGAAATTCAAGTTGTTTTGGAAATTAGACTTGAGGAAATTTCCAATGAGATATCATGAACTCAATTTGGATGCTAGGACAGCCTCCAAATAGGACCTGAAAGTGGCACTATGCATTGGGCCAATGGCGCTGTGCGTAGGGTAAATTTTGCACAGGGTGGCTATTTTTCTGTGTTTTGACTGTGTTCATGGATTTTCTCTCATGGAGGATGTTTTACTATTGTAAATGATGACTTTTATTGTAAATATGATGGATAGTTAGTAGTATAGGGTAGATTCATTAGATTAAAAGCCAATTTGACCTCAAATGAATCAGTTTTTCACTTTTAGAGGCAAGTTGTTAAGATGTCTATATTCCTGTTTCTTGTTCAATGTTGGTTAGATTAGCACCTCATCTTAGGGATTCAACTCCTGAGGATGGGAGGAGGTTGAAACAATGCCTATATCTTCTTCTTCTTTCTCACTGTAAAGGGTTGGACTCAGCTGGGTGCTTATGCCTTAATTATACATCATTTTGTAGCAGTTTAGCAGGAGAATAATAAAAATTACAGCTATTTCTTTGGGATCCATGTGGTATGGAGTTTATTTCAGTTTATTCTCTTGTGATCATATGTTAATATGTTTCGTGTACTTCATTACTCATTTCATTTCTTCTAAGTGAATGTTTTCAAGTTGATAGGCAGAATTCATTACATCATTTCTCTGCTTTAGGGAAATATTCACCATTATATGTTTTCTACAGTCTAGGAAGGATGTAAGCACATGCTCTTCCTATATTCTCACTAGTATTAAACACCTCACCCATCAATCCCTAGTGTTCTAAATCTTATGCGTACCTTGCCCCATTGAACACCCTGCAATTTTGACCTAATTCTCTAGCCCTAACTTTCCATCTCCTCCTGATCTAGCGAAACCCTTTCAAAATCAAATCAAACCTTGTGCTACTATGCCTAGCGTAATATCCTTTTCCTGATCCAATCATCTTGGCTGAGATCCTTACAGAGAGAGCCCTCTCCAGGCCTAATAGGGGTAGCTACTTGGCTAAGTGTGGTTTGTGGTTACCCTGGCATTACCTTCCTTCAACCTAAAGGTCAATCCAGGTGATAACATAAGGCATGATGGATTGAAAATGAGAAAGTGAAGGAGACATTCCCTCACCTTCATGTTGATCCATGAGGCTTTTGGAGGCCCAAAAAATTCTGAGTGGGGAGGAATGATCCAAGAAGATCCAAAAAGGATCAAAAATAAAAGTCTTGAAATATCAATGAAATCAACACCAAGTCATATAGATCGATGAGAGATTTTCAATGGTCTAAATGGAAGCTCCATCCGACTTTGTATGTGAAATTTATTTCCATCTAAATTTTGTAGTAAATAACAAAAAAATATTTATAGGTGGTACAGAAGGTGCCATGTGGCACTCTCATAGGCTTCCACATGGAATCCCTATCAGTGGTAGGTTTTAACCCTGTACAGAAATTACTTGCATAAGAATTCTAAAAAATAAAAAATAAAAAATGGTGAGATCATAAAACATAAAACATATACACACAAATATTTTCCCCTAGATCCCAAAAATATGACTACCAGATTGATTTGTCATTATATTCCTTTCAATGTTACAATACATATATATACATGCCAAAGCATCCATAAACCCCAATCCATTAACCCTGGATTAGAACATAACCGTAGTTACCTTGACTGGATCTACAAAATAACATGGACAAAAACCATCATGCCCAAAACCATGTGTGAAATCCATGCACAAAACCATAGGTGGCTCTACCCACCTAATATAGGGTCCAAAAAAAAATATAACACAACCCAACATCAACAACATTGTCAGGAAGTACGAATGCACATGGGCCATTCAAGAGGCACCACATGTGAGCCATAGGAAGAAGCCATATAGAAAGGTGCTAACAAAATTCATGGGCACCACGAGGCCCAATCACTAGGCACCACGTGGCACCCCATGATTTTCTAGTCAACCCTTGGATGAGACCAAGTTGGCAGGCTAGATAGTCACGTATGCCAACAGATTAGTTTGGTGACATTTGAAAAATGAACTGGTGGACCACCAACTTGGCAAACCCACCAACTAGCAATATATGTGTGTGTTTGTGTGTGTAACAATGCCAAGTGGGAGGTCATAGGTTTTGAATCCCTGATCAACCCCAAACTAAACTCCATACATAGAAGAAATGATTGTTGGGCCAATGGACCATACGTTACTATGTTCACCCATTCAACCATATAAAAAATGTTAACATGATATGGATAGAGGGAAGAGAAGTCCAATAGCATGGGAGGATGGGAAAAACTCTAACCAATGGAAACCTTGACATGTGGAACCCTACGATGGGAACCATTTGGGTGCATTGTATAGAGAGAATATTCCTTTTCCTAGGAATCTTCTCATAATATTCCATCTAAGATATATTGTGGGATAAGGGATATTCCTTGGGGGTCCATATTTGACAGTGACAAAACCAAACTGAGTTTATACTTATTTTACTCAGAATTTCATAAGGATTTCACTTGTGTAATATTTTTTTGATTTGAGTAGCCCATTTTAATGTCAATCCCAATATTAGAGGTATAATGATGCATTTTTCCCTGTACTCATTTTCATTTTTGTTGAGATGAATGAAGAAGCCTCCCCACTATTGAAACAGGGCCCAAATATGTAGTCCACATTGGACAAACTTCATTATTAAACATTGGTTGCATTGTCTTTATGGTCTCCTTTTATGTTGCTTCTTATTTAAGTGTTTGAATATACAATTTTTACATGATATTAATGCAATTCTGGAAACATCAATGAAGTAAATACCTCGGATCATTGGTGTACTCTCTTTAGTAAACAAATAAAACTACATGGAGTTGTGCATAATGGCTAATAGAATATGAAAAGATTATCTGGAAGAAACATCACTTGGATTATAATATTTTGAAAAGAATATTTCATCTCATAAGATGGTGTTAGATGAAGAAATTTGTATTCAAACCCTAATCTGACCTAGTTCAGGGTTCTCATCAAGATCGTGAGAACTTGACATAACCATCAATAGAAGATGAAGTGCATCATCTTCTTGACAAGTCCCTGAACTTTCAAAAGGTATGTCATCAAATTTTGGTGGCTTGGTGAGATCAACAAGTGAATATAAACAAATATCATTAGAGGTATCAATGAATGCATTATCAATAGGATGGAAGTCGTTAAAGATGCTAATTTGATGGATTGGGAATTTGACACCTAAGAATCTTTAAGTATTAAGAATAAAGAGAAATTATTGTAGGGATTTCTTAAAATTTTTGAGATGTAGAATATTCCTCTTCATCTGTTAAAGGCCCAAAACTAAAAACATCATGAACAAGGGGTTAAATATTTTCATTTCATGATTGTGATGAAACACCATTATGTACCTGATTGAAATCAAAATCAACGTTATAAATATTTAAATGGTTTAGAGAAACCATTGGTGCAATAGAGTCATTAAATAACTAAAAGAATAAAAAGTGAAAATATTGAAGTGAAGAGGCATCAATTCAAACCAAAATTGATTTAGGACTTGAATTATGCATATTAGTGTCATCTTTGGGAAGTAGTGGATCAACATGCATGTCATTCTTTGTCGATTTGATATGACATTCAATATTATCCAAAATAGTACCTATGTGATTTTAAGAAGGTTAATGAGGGAGCATGCTATGAATATATTAATGAATAAACTTTGGCAGATGTTTCATGAGCTCAAGTTGGAACGCATTAGCAGGGGGAGGTTTTTTATCAGCTTGATTTTTGGGTTGTCCAATTCCATAGGATGTGTGAGAGTTTCAAAAGCAAGACAACCTAGTTCCTTTTCTTACAAACACACTTCATTACCTAAATTATTAATGATAGAAATTTTATTAGGAAATGAAGCATGAGGAGGATGAGGAACTTCACACGTAGTAATTTTATCCTTAGAGCTTGAGAATTTCCCAAATCATAGAAGTTGGAAAGACAAAATCAGGCCCTGAGATCAGGCTAATCTGTAACTTGTAGATTATCATCAGAATTAGGAATCATTTCAAATTAAAATTTTTGCGAAGAAAGACAAATCAATCAACGGAAATTTTCACTTAAAATCCAAGTCCCTTTCAAGAAATTGATAACAAATATGGAAAAAACTATTAGAAAAATTTTCCAAATATTCATGTGGTTTCCATCTAGCTCATTAATATTTTTAAATAGACTTTGAAAATCATACCTCTCAAAAGCACGATGAAGTTCCTTAACGAACTACTCAAAAGAATGGATAGACACAATTGGTAATGTTTTGCACCACTCCTTCACATGACCTCCAATCATAAGGGTGAAAACTCAACATTCAACAACTTCACAATGTACTTCATTAGAAACACAAAACGGAAGAAATTGACATGTATGTTCAAACATGGATATTCCACTTTCACCATCAAACTTATTCCATGAAAAGTGATGAACTATTTCCACAAGGACTGAAATATTAAGGCTTTTAGAAAATAAAACCTGACATAAAGATTTAGGAAGGATCCATTTCAAGATATGATGTCAATATAGGGGTGCAATGGGCTCAACTTGTAATCTGGCCCTCTTTCTAGTGCTAGAAATATGTTGATGGGGGAAAATGGCTCGCCAATAACTACGGGGTCTCCCTAGTGTGAAGTCCCAATTACAACTCACACCATTTGGGATAGGAGCCCCATCCAATATTGAGGCCTGACTACCATCATATAATTTTTTTCTCTTGGTTGTTGAATGTGAAGATGTTAGAGAAAGAGAAAGAAATAAATTGTCAAACAATGTGAATGAGGCCAACCCATGATTGATAACTTGCATAACAAGATAAAAGGATATAATAACAAAAGAAAAACAAGAATCATGCCACAATAAGGATTAGTAAGCTAAAACAATCTTAAATATACATGAATAGGAAAGCATTAGAGGTTAATTTAGAATTAGTTCACAATAAGTTATCGACATTGCATGGAATAAGAAACTAAAGATTCAAGTTGAACATGTAAGCCATAAGCTAAGAATGAGTTCATTAAATATTGACCACGTGAAAGAACACATACAAACATGATGTAAATACAAATCCAATACAACCACCATAAATATGAACATGAATCCAGGTTGAAAGTGAATAACTTCTCATTATCCATGTTGCATATTCAAGTACATTTCCACAAGTTAATCAAGCGCCATTAGTAGAACATGGACATTTCATAAATGTGTGGGAAAATCTCCATGGATTGTTGTGTATATTCGATAAATGTATGGACATGGTTCCATGCTCTAGATATTGTGATATATCTGAATACTGAGTCATGGTTGAACTTTTCAGAGGATCTTGTTCAAGGTTCTACATTTCTATTTCTTGTTCCCATCATAAAATATCTTCTTGTCGAGAATCTCTTGCTTCTACTATGAGTTGACAAAGGTTGGGACCATTAATAGTATGAATTGGATTGAACTATATATAATATTACTATAAGTAGGTCATCGAGTTCGCTCTCTTATCACCCATATCTTGTAACAAAAAGACTCATGAGACTGCTGAATGAGGCACATATATGATCGTGTGAGATTTGAGGAGACGGGGCCTAAAATTCTTAACTTCCTTATTTACTCCATATGCTTGTTTATCAATGGTAGGGTAGTTTAACTCTAACCTTATAAACCAGAACTCCTAAAATATATAGGTCATTCATTTCCTTCATGGTCATTTTGAGTTAATACCGATGCAATAAATGCATCAGAAGCGAGAGTCCATAATAGGAAATCTTTCTCATAATCTGGATTATACATTGCAAGAGCATCCAAGATGGCTTATGTAATAAGGGAAAAAACATCCTTTTCCCTTTTATCCTATTTGTAAAATCACATATTTTTTTATCATCTCTTCCAGTGGCTTAATGATCTATGCATAATTAGAGATGAACTTACGTAGGAAATTAAACTTCCCCAAGAAAGATTGCATAGCTTTCTTGTTCACAAGAAAGGGGATTTGAGCTATAGTTTTGACCCTTTTGGGATCAACCTTGATTTCTATTTTATAAATAATGTGTCCTAAGAGATGTCTTTTGAGACACCAAAGATATTTCTTTGGGGATTCAAAGAAATACCATACTTATGACATTACTTGAATATCTACTTTAGATGACACACATGGTCTAATATCTTATTTGGAAATATAGTTATATCATTGAAATATACTATTACACTCTGTCTAATTAAACCACAGAAAGTGTTATCCATATCCCTTTGAAACGTAGCACTAACATTGATAAGTCTAAATGACATGAACTAAAACAAAAGTCCCCCACTTTGCCTAGGAGGCGGTCTTTAGATGATCTGGTTCCTCCACTGGCACCCAATTATATTTGTAGAATCCATCTAATAGTGAGAACATATCCGACCTAGATACTGTTTGGAGTATCTATTCCATAGATGGCACTGGGTAATTATATTTTTTTGATGCCCAGTTGAGGTTGTGAAAATTGACACAATGCGTATCTCACCAGAATGTTTCCTCACATGGACCAAGATGAAAACCCAAGTAGATTGTCTTATTTTGATAATGATCGAACCATACAACAACATCCTTAACTCCTTTTGGATCAAGGTTCAAGCATTGGATGAATTTTCCTCGGCTTTTGTTGAAATGGATTTACCATTTCATTAATAGGAATGACATGATTGATAATATGTGTATCATATGTCTTCAATCAGAATCATGGTACTTCTTGAAATGATGAATGAAAACCTATTTTTGTTGTGGAGAACAAAATTTACCAAGGTTTACATATTTCATATCATCTTTGGTTCCTAAGCTAACTTGTTCAAATGATAACTTTTAGCTATGAGTCTTAGTATTAACTGTTACACTAAAACAATTTTGCAGGTCATATAGTTTCTCTAGAGATACCACACCTTTGGGAATAGTATTCCCTCCCATTGGTTCAAATCGTCCCTGCAAAGCCTTATTGTGCTCATCTTTTTCAATGTATGCATTCTTAAAAATGTCTCCATGGGCCATAAAATGCAGTATTTGTTGGTTGTTATTAAAAAAATAAAGTTCAGTTACATTATTAGGAACAAATGGTTTATAAATAATATCTATATAAAAATCATCTCTTAAAGGTGACATCGTAGCAATTTCATTAGCTATTATATATGTCCCGTCATTTCTAACTCTAGGAACATAAATAACATTAAATGATTTAAAATCAGAAATAAGTCACCATACCTCTTGCTGGTAGTTTTCAAATTTGGTGATACACAATGGACAGTGTTCCGTATATGACGAGTGATAACCTCTATATCACTGATTACCTTTAGTAGATCCACCTTGAGGTCAATGGATTTCTTTATTCCCAAAATGAGTGTTTCATATTTGGCAGTGTTATTTGTGCACTCAAAATCCAAGAGGAATGATAAAATGTACCTCTTTTTATGTGCGTCTATATGATCACAACCAACTCCAGAGCCATCTTGAGTCTTATAACCATCGAAGTACAAAGTCCAAAAATCAGTAGCTACTAAGCTAGTTCCTACATTACTACTATTATGTACATCTATATTACAATATTCATTTGCACCAGTTGGACTACAAGGAAGGAACTCCAACTATGTATTTGATGGGATGGGTGATGGTTGTGCTTAGCAACGCCTTGAATCAGTCTCTAAAAATAATTCCCAAAAACAATGTCGGCAAAGCCAATGGCTCATTCTGTCCTTCAAGAAATGTCACGATATACTTCATGTAGGGCTCACTTTCCACTTGAATCTGGTTGTTTCTGCCCTTATACAATAGCCATAAATGTTTCCATTCTATTGAGAAATATCCTTGTAGCTTACTAGACTAGTCTCTACTTAGAAGTAAACCATAGGCTTTAGAAATGTCCACAATAAAAATGTTAATGCATTAGTGCACTCGATGGTCTGATGACAAGTGAATGATAACAATGTTGAGTTAGCCAATTACCTGGACCAGTGATATGTCCAACTGAATGATTTGTGCATCACTTTTATGCCATTTAGCATTATGTTTCTTGGCAACAGATAAAGGAATTACATCTATGGAAGTATTGGAATCAACAAAACAATTATGGACATTGTAATTAAATATTTCAAATGGTAAGAGAAAGGGAGGGAAGAGAGTGTTAGTATTTAAATTTATAGCATTAACTATACACTTGAAAATACCAAGAGACTCACCAGACATAGGTTCAGAAGCAGAGGCTTGGTCACCTGATAGAGGTTGTGATGAAAATTCTTAGACAATAATCTCACATTGGCCTATTATATTTATTATCTACAGAAAACTTGTTCAATACCTGGGTAAATATTTGATTTAAATCCTTTTGTTTCCTTGTCCCCAATTTTGATATTACTAGGTTCTTTTAATAACAGTGTGGGAGTTTTATTGTTAGCGAAATTTTCTAAAAACAAATTCTTAAACTCCCTACAAATATTGATTGAATTGGCCAAGAAACTGTGACACCATACTGACAATTTACCCTCTAGAGTGTACGGAAAAAGTATACAAGAAAAGTCATCAAAATGTACCTCAAGCAATTGTAAATGCATGTGGAAATCATCAATATGATCTTCAAATTTGGCCTTATTGTCAGGATCGAACTTAAAAAACAACTTTTTTAGATGTTTAGGCATGCAGTGAAGATTATCTAGAAGGGAAACATGCCCTTGGGCCATCCAATCCAAGTCTTTATCATTCATGTCTTCTTCTCCTCCTTCCTCCTCCTTCCTCCTCGTTTTCTGAATCTAAAGAGTATTCTCCTTCACCATTCAATTCTTCATTATAATCAGGTTTTTCTTCATATGTTTGTTTTCCTTCATCAGACAATTTAAAATCTCCCTCGTCACCTTCTAAACCTTCCTTAATAGGTGGAAGGTCCCCTTGGTTAAGTGCCCCTTACGAAGGTTATGCTACCTCTTCAAGGGTGGAAATAACTAGATCATCCACCGATGAAACCAATACAATGGTGGACGTTGTCTCTTTCTAATGCAGGAATCAATTGTTTCAAAGAAATCTCAACAATTGGGCCCGCGTTTCAATTCCCTTTAAATTCTAACCCTTTTCTTCTCTGATCAGATCTCTGTTGTAAAATCCCAAAACAATGATATTTCCCCTTTTAAATAGAATCGCTCGCAATTCTCATTATATCACAACATAAATGATCAATGATCCAAATTAAATCGCATAATCACAATCATTGTAGTTGCAGGCCCTCTTCCTTTGTCAGTGAAGTGTTACGATGCGATATAAGTGATCCAACAGTCGGTGAGGTTTCACACCGTTGGTTCAAACTTAGATCAATGGCTAGGACTTAAGCAGGCATCAACACTATTAATAATATAAAGGCCTGTGATTCCTATTAACTCTGTGTTTTATATCATGAAGCATGAAAACAAAGAAACATTCGCCTCTATCCTGAATACAAATAAAATAAGGTAAATGAGAGATTCCATAGGTCTGATGTATAATCACACACAACATTAATATATGATCACACACGACATCAATTATTCATAATAAAAAATTGTTACAGAGTCTTGCCTTTCATTCTATTACAACGATTAGAGACCTTTGTTTCAATCTGGAAATCCACACTCTAACTTGACTCTCATTTCACTCAATCCTCTCTCTCTCTCTCCACCCATCTATCTACATTACACTTTTCCTCTTTTTATCAATCCAATCCTACCTAATAGCTCAATCTCTATTTTCAAACATTCTAACAGTCAATCTCTATTTTTAAGCTCTATCACACACCTATGCTAACAACTTATATTTGAATCTAAAATAAGACAATTTCTACTTATTACAATAAATGAAATACAACACATTTCTTAGGAGATCCAACCCTCTCGGTAGAAACTGACTTTTGACCACTCAGGTCAGTTAAATTCAACTTTTTTAGCCACAACATGTGAATAGACTTTCACATTGCTAGCTAAGCCCAGATGCTCCTGCATCAGACTCCCGGGGAAGAAAAGAATCATCCTTTAGACTTCCAGGGCTTACTCCATATTTCTGCAACTCAGTTGTTGTTAACCAGCTAGCATCCTCCACTGGTTTTCCTTTCCATTTGTCTAGATATTGAAAATAATTCCGTCCTATGGTTCTTTTGGATACTCTTTTCTCTAAAATAGCTTCAACTTCATTCTTAACGATCTTTCGCATTTTTTCTTCCCAGTTCAAGGTTTGAACTTCATCTTTGTTGGCAGGATAAATCGCTCTTGTGGACAAGACCGATCTCCCTATTATCAAATTATATCTAGCAACAAGTAGCACAAGCAAATCTACTTTTCTCTAAACATGTTTCAATTCATAAATGAAAACTAAGAGGTGTAATAGACCCTACCTCGGTCCAATTCTTGTTTGTGACAGCTTTGTTCCAACATCTTCAAGCAGATCCCTTTTAATAACCTGCATACACAAACAAACACACATCAAAGAACACCTGCATAGATAATATAATAAAACATGTTCATTATGAAGATCGAAGCTCATAAAATAAACCATTAGAGACAGTTCATTGAGAAAAATAAACTTGATTGTATTAACTTTATGAATAAAAGAACCTTACAACCTTTGCCTTAATGTTACACAAGCTCTTTCCAGGGTCCAGTAGGAATATCCTCTACTTTAACAAGCCTCACTCACTTCCCAAATGAAATGAAAGGTATGTGATCTCTCCTCTCACAAGCTCAAAAAGGAAGTCTAATTTCCAGCAGCATTTACCCTCAAGAATCTTCAGCTTTCACCCTCTCCTACAACTAGCCCAATGCCTGAATTTATAGTGCAAATGGAGGAAGTTGCAGGTCCACCATTGAAGGGATAAGTTCCTCCTTCAATGGGATAAGCACCTCATATCATGGAGTTAGCTCCCTTGGTTATGGAATGGATGAAACAAGGTGGAGTGGACTTGCCAGTGTAATATTCCTTCTAGAAGCGTCCAAAAGTGACCCAAGATGAGTTTTTAAGAGTGAACTCATGCCTTTTTAAATTTTATAGGGGTTCGCACCCATCACTTAACAGACAGAGCGGTCAAGTTCGCAGGGGACATGATCATTAGGTGCGGTACCACAGGCAATGCTAGGAGAAAGTGCGAAACCAGGATTTGAGATGTTTTTAAGGTCTTTCTCCCATTTTCAAGGCTTGACATGAAGGGCTGAGGCTTTAAGACTTGCAAAGGAGGTATGTATGAGTGGTGATGGACTCACACAAACTGTAGAAAGTCATGGTGACAATTTTTTGTGTAACAATCTTTTGTAATTTCCTCCTGTAACTCTATCTATGTCCCTTTGTATGGACACAAATCTGCAATATTGAAAATAGGTGATATCCCAATCCCTTCTGGCAATTCAATTTCATATGCATTAGCTGAAAACTTTCTTAAAATTCTACATGGTCCTATACTTTTCATCTTTAGTTTATTGTAAGTCTTACCAAGAAATCTTTCTTTTCTCAAATATACCATCACTAATCTCCCACTTGGAATTCTTTCTCCCTTCTTTTCATATCCACTCTTTTTTTGTATTTACCACTGCTTTCCTGCAATTTTCCTTTGATATCTTCTTGAAGTCTTTATATTTATTCTGCAAACTCTTTAGCTTTTACACTTCTTGTCTTCTGTTCACCCAAATTTCTGAGCTCATACACACCTCTTGGATTCATTCCAAAAACAATCTGAAATTGACTCAGTCCAGTACTTTGGTTTGGAGTGTCATTATAAGTAAATTCAGCCTGAGCTAGTGGTAAATCCCACTTCTTAGGATTTGATACAATAAACTTCTCAATATGTTTTCCAAACTCCTATTTACTACTTTATTTTGTCCATCTATTTGAGGGTGGTATGTTGAACTGAAACTGAGGTTAGCTCCTAGTTTCTTCCAAAGAGTTCTCCAGAAATGTCCTATAAACTTTGTATCCCTATCAGACACAATACTTATAGGCAATCTGTACAATCTTACAATTTCTGAAAAAAAAATAGATTAGCTATATGTATTGCATCACTAGCCTTCTTAAAAGAAATGAAATGTGCTATCTTGGAAAATCTATCTACCATAAACAAAAATGGAATCATTCCCTCTTTTAGTTTTAGGTAATCCCAAAACAAAAGCCATGCTAACTGCATCCCACGGCTGGTCTAGGATTGGTAATGGCTAATACAATCCTGTGTTCTAACTTCTTCCCTTAGCATGCTAACATATCCTGCACTTCTCAACAAATATCTTAACATTAGTTTGAATGTTTGGCCAATAATAAAAATCATTCACCTGAGCAAAGGTTTTATCTTGTCCAAAGTGATAAGATAATCCTCCACTATGCCTCTCCTTTATTATATTTTCCCTTGTCGAACATTTGGGAATACACAACTTGTTGCCTTTAAATAATAGTCCTCCTTGAATGAGATAATTTAACCATTGAATTCTCTTATGAACTATTGGATTTTGAACTGCTGTATAGATATATTTGAAATCAGAATCATCTTTGTACATTTCAATCATTTCTTCAAATCCTACAACGCCAACTTTGAATTCTTGCACAATAAAACTTACCCTGCTCAATGCATCAACGACTTTATTCAACTTACCACTTGTGTGCTTTATCACAAAAGTAAAGCTATGCAAAAATTCTACCTACTTGGCATGTTTATGGTTCAATTTTGGCTAGTTATTTATGACTTGTAATGCATGATTGTCTGAATAGAATATGAATTCCTTTAGCAGAAAATAATATCTCCATTTTCTCAAGGCTTGCACAATAGCGTAAAACTCTTTATCATAAGAAGAATTCTTCTTCTTTGCTTCATTCAATTTCTCACTGAAGTACACTATCGGTATTTGTACCTGACTCAGAACTGTGCCAACTGCAACTCCGCTAACATCTATTTTGACTTGAAATACCTTTTCAAAATCAGGCAAAGCTAAAATCGGTTCCTCTATGATTTTCCTATTCATCAATTTAAAATTTTTGTCTGATGCTTCTATCCACTTGAACGGCTGATTGATCTCCTTAATTGTTTCAATAATTGGTGCACAAATCTGACTAAAACCTTTGATAAACTTTCTGTAACAACTTGCATGACCATGAAAGCTTCTTACTTCAAATATATTTATGGGAATAGGCCAGTTCCAAATTACTTGAACTTTCTCTGGATCCATTTTCAATTCTTCATTAGAAACTACAAATCCCAAGTAAATTAATTCTTCCTTCATGAAACTACATTTCTTCAGATTTATCGGTAGTTTGTCTTTCTGCAGAGTTCTTAAAACCAATTTAAGATGATCTAGATGTTCTTCCTTACTTTTACTAAAAACTAGAATATCATCAAGATAAACAATCACAAACTTGCTTACATATTCCTTCAAGACTTCGTTCATCAATCTCATGAACGTACTGGGGGCATCAGTGAGTCCAAAAGGCATCACTAACCACTCATACAACCCACTGTTTGTTTTAAATGTAGTCTTCCATTCATCTCCTTCTAGAATTATTATTTGATGATATCCACTCTTCATAGTTATCTTATTAAAGTAATTTGATCCACTCAAACAATCCATTAAATCATCCATGTGTTGCAAATGAAATCTATACATGATTGTGATCTTGTTTATGGCTTTGGAATCTATATACACATACGCCATTCACCTCCTTCCTTTGGACTGAGTATTGTTGGTACAACACATGGACTAAGACTCTCTCTGATTAGTCCCTTATCCATCAGTTCATGCACTTGTCTTCCAACTTTTGCATTCTCTTGAGGAGTTAATATGTATGCTTCTTTATTTGCCAAACTCACTCTTGGTATTAAGTCAATGTGATGACTAATACTCTGAACAAGTGGTAACACGTTCAACAACTCATCCACAACAATGTCAGAAAAATCATCTAACAAAATTTTAACTTCTTCATGAAAATCATCCCAGTTCGTGGAAGTTAAAATTAGCTTTGGTCTCCCTATGACAACAAAATGCATTTCTTCACCTTTTCTAATCTCTTGCAACAACTCCTTTCCACTCATCAGCATAACACTATTTCCAAGTGCTCCTTTGTCAACGACATCTTTCAATGAAAACAATGTATGTTTAGTTCCATCCTTCTCCAGAGTATAAGTGTTTCTCCTCCCATCATGAATAGCTTTCTAACCAAACTGCCATGGTCTTCCCAACAATACATGGCATACATCCATTGGCATTATATCACATAATATTACATCCTTATATGTACCAATTTGTATTTCAACCTTGCATTGTTCTATCACAATAATCTGATGTCCCTTCTACAACCATGACACTTTGTAAGGAGTAGGGTGCACTGTCTTTGTTAATCCAAGCTTGTCCACCATCTCTGTAGAAACAAGGTTATCAGTGTTTCCACTGTCAATTATTACTTTGCAACACTTACCTTTTGATTTATAGGTAGTTCTAAATAAATTCTTCCTCTATGCTAGTTCTTCAATCTCTTTCTCTGTCTTAAGCAATGTCCTTCTCAACATCAAGGATTCTCCTACTTCAGGGGGTTCTTTCTTCTCCATAAGTTGAGATGTTTCTGGCTTCACTTCAGCCACATTTGCATTTCTCTAACTTGATGGTTTATTATGAGGACAGTCCCATGACACATGTCCCCATTTTCCACATGTGTAGTATCAAATATCTCTTCCTCAGCCTCTTCCTCTAGGCACAAGTCTTCCTTTATTAAAATCCCCTCTCTGTGGTGGTCTGCTACTTGAACTACCTACTTCATGCTGATGTTGTTGTCCCCTTGGTCTAGTAGTTCCTCTTCCTCTTACTGAGCTTTTTCCTCTATTCCTTTGATTCTGTTTTCTCAACATCTTCTTCTCTGCCTTCAAACTCGCTTGATAGGCATCCTCAATATTATTCAAAATTAACAAGCTAATCTCATCTTGTATGTCATATCTTAAGCCATTGATATATCTGGCTACCTTCTCCATGTCATCTTCTGCATGTCTTGCTCTAATACTCAATCTATAAAACTCTTTTGTGTATTCTTTAATAGAAATTCCTTTTTGCCTTAAATTTTGCAACTGTTTAAAAAGATTTAACTGATAATATTTAGGCATAAATTTGGCTTTCATCTTACTTACCATTTTGTCCCATTGCTTGATCTTGGACTTTCCTTTCCTCATTCTAGATGTTTGTAGCTCATCCCACCAAATAGCTGTATGGCCCTTCAATCTGGTAACTACAAGTTTCACCTTTTTCTTGTCATCAACTTCCTCTTCATAGTCAAAATATTTGTCTAATGACCTGATCCAATCCATTAGCTCTTTTGCATTGAGACTCCCTTCATATGTAGGAATTTCTACCTTTGGTTTTCCTCCTACTTTCGCCAACATCTTAACAACTTTGATAGCTTCATTTTCCTCCTCTTCTTCTTTAGCACTGTCATCCACTTCATCAGGTGTTCTTCTCTAAGCAGCGTTAATTGTTTCCATCCTCGTACGCAAACTTTGGGTCTCCTCCAGCAGAACCACATTTTCTTCCAGTCTTCCTCGACCAATGCCAACTCCTCTCCTTGGCGGCATGTTTACTGCAATCAACTTTAATCTCTATGTGCTCTGATACCACAAATGATGTAGGAATCAATTGTTTCAAAGAAATCTCAACAAACGGCCCTGTATTTCAATTCCCTTTATAGTCTAACCCTTTTCTTCTCTGATCGGATCTCCATTTTAAATGCCCAAAACAATGATATTTCCCCTTTTAAATAGAACCACTCGTGATTCTCCTTAGATCACAACATAAATGATCAACGGTCTAGATTAAATCACATAATTGCAATCGCTATAGTTTTAGGCCCTTTTCCTTTATCAGTGAAGTGTTACGATGCAATGTAAGTGATCCAACGGTCGGTGAGGTTTTGCACTGCTGGTTCGAACTTAGATCAATGGCTGGGACTTAAGCGGGCATCATCGCTATTAATATTAAAAAGGCCTACAATTCCTATTAACTTTTTGTTTTATATCATGAAGCATGAACATAGAGAAACATTCACCTTTGTCTCGAATACAAATAAACAAAGGTAAATGAGAGATTCCAAAGATCTGATGTATAATCACATGTAGCATCAATATATGATCATAAACACAGCATCAATTATTCATAATAAAAAATGGTTATAGATTCTTGCCTTTGGCCCTATTACAACAATCAAAGACCTCTATTTCAATCTGGAAATCCATGCTCTAACTTGACTCTCGCTTCACTCAATCCTCTCTCTCTCCGCCCATCCATCAACATTACATTTTTCCTCTTTTTATCAATCCAATCCTGACTAACATCTCAATCTCTATTTTCAAACATTCTGACAGTCAATCCCTATTTTTAAGCTCTATCACATACCTATGCTAACAACTTATCTTTGAATCTAAAATAAGACAATTTCTACTTATTACAATAAATGAAATACAACTCATTTCTTGAGAGATCCAACCCTCTCAGTAAAAACTGACTTTTGACCACTCAGGTTAGTGAAATTCAACTTTTTTAGCCACAACATGTGAACAAAATTTCACATTGTTGGCTAAGTCCAGATGCTCCTACATCACTTTCTTTCTTGGATTATGAGGAATATTATGAGAAATGAGAAGTAATCCAAGATCCCTTGCAAAACGATAAGTAATTGGCCAAAATTGTTTGGATTTATTGTAACTTCAAAAGTTTTTTTCTGAACCAAGATGAGATGATTGTCCAATCCTAGGAATGGCAGTTGGAGTTGAACTCAGACTATCACTTTCTTGAAAAAATGCTTTGTTGTTGGGTGAGGTAAATTATGAGCCATAAAAATGTCGTTTCCCTCCTTCTAGCACCAAAATGTTGACGGTGATGGATCCCACCAACATAAGGGGGACCTCCCTGATATGAAGTCTCAAGTAGAACTCATGCCATTTGGTATAGGAGTCCCATCCAAAATATGTCTCGGTTTCCATTTACTTAAATATTTTCCTTGGCTTGAGAAATTATCATAAGAGAATAGCATGCATGTACTTTTAAATGAGAAAGAAAATGTGCCTTGTGAAATGTTCAATTGTAAATGTATTAACATTCTTTCACTACAAGGAAAAAAATTGTGTCACTTTAAGAAAAGTATAAGTACTATTCTAGTGAAGACACACATACATAAAGGAAGAAGAATAATCAATCATCAAGCGAAATAGTTTACGTAGATGTAATGGTCATTATAGCCATCCTGACACACTTTCAATGAGATAAGCACCAAAGCCACCTAATTAGTTCAATTTATATAACACATAAGAACACCAATATAAACCTTATACATTCAAATAATAGCCTTAAAACATCAACGATTTATGCATGAAAATGTGTTTGCCCAATAGGCTTCAAGTATTAAGCAATATTTCCAAGATACATAAGTACAATGAACACCACTAGCTCCAATAGTGGAGCATTTGGGCCACTACTTGCTCTCCAAAAGAACTATCTCTATCTCTCTAATGCCTTGTGGGAGAACCAAATGTGAATTCTCCTCTCTTTGAGTAAGGAGTCTTATTTTATCAATAGAGGCACAACTCTTCATATACCCATGACTCTTGAGCTTCTCAAATGACTTTTCAACTTCTAATGAGATTTGGACTTCCAAATGACTTTTGAACTTCAACATGAATTTTGTACTTCTTTGTGTCTTTTGAAATTATTTGTGTCTTTTGTACTTCCATATGTGACCTTTAGACTTCTCTATGTGGCTTTTTTTTCCATATATGAATCTTGTACTTCCACATATTCATATTCACAAAGTTACATCATTATTTCCACATCATCATGTGGCAACAACATGATAAGCCACTGACATTGATGACTTAGACCCATAGTGACTTGATGCATGCAATTTCTTAGAAGGTGACAACGCTACCACCTATGTATTCAATACTTGATGCAGATTTCTTGTTGTTGTTTCCATCTACCCTCCAAAGGGTCTTGATATCATATGGAGTCTTTATGGATCACTCTAATCACTATAATATGATGGTCTTTCACTTGTCACAATCATATATTCTTTTGTCTTTGAATGCCTCCTTGGGTTTCTTCCTTTGGAAAATATCTTTATGCATCCTTGTCATGTTGTTCTAGTGACACCTACAAGTAAGATCACTAATGGAAAGCAAACATCATCCCAAAAATATCATATTCTAGCATGTTTCATGCAAACTTTCTAAATTTGAATCAATAGTGCGCTCATAAAGGGAAGATAAAGTTTATGGGTTCAGGTTGCATTGAAAAGAGACAATGGGTTGTGTGTTAACCACTGAGGATGCATTGTGTGCTTTTCTAAGAAGGGGAGTCCTAATGGAGGGTGTAGGGTGCAATCACAAGCAAAAAGGGAGTTCACAATGGACTATTAATGCAGGGTGCACTCAACTAGGAAGTCTTGGGCATAAGGAGGGTGAAGGTTACAATAACAAGGATCAAGGGGGGCTTGACTAATCATTGTTGCTATGATGTGCACTCAACTGAGAGAGATGACACAAGGAGGGCACAATTTAGAAGAACAAGGGGGTCTTGCTGCTTGAGAGTGTGTTGTTTTCTTGGAAGGGGGAAAAGGTAGGCTTGGGCACATGGCACAATCTCAAAAAATAGGGAGGTTATGCCCAAGCCTTGAGAGTGCATATTGAGCTCTCATAGGCCTAGTGGGAAAACTTGTGAAAACCGAAATTTACCTAATTCTAGAAGATAAGGCATGGGAAAACGCAACGATTTTGGAGTAAATACAAGTGTGAAACATACCAACTCATTAGTAACACTTAGACAAGACCTAATACTAAGAAGTATACATAAAAAAACTAGTTTACAAACACTTTTTGTGTACACCAAACCATGTATGTGTACATTTGTGACCAAAAGTGTCGTTTTGTGAATAAAAAGTGTATTAAGGCTTTTAAGTGCATTATGGATGTTCCTAAAGATTCAATGACACCTAGGAAAGAAAAAGGACACTTGAAACATATAAAATAACATGAGACAACATTTGGTGACTAAAAGCGACATTTTATAT
>APFE030281819.1:0-16587 GCA_000404065.3 Pinus taeda | reverse complement strand
ATGGTCATGGCCCAAATTAACTGCTGACTTGATACAAGTCACATTTATGATGATTTTATACACAAAATATAATATCCAGGAATTACACTTCCAATTAATTGAATCTGTATTAAACTATATATGTTAAAATTAGCATTTAGATTAACAAAATTTTATTTATTTTTGCAAATGACCATGTTTTTTTTTGTTAGTATCATTATTCAATGCATCTTTGACAATCAAATTATTTTATAAGTATTTTTAATTAATATATATTTATAATTAGTTACAAAGGGATGTTTCATGATGATAGGGTTTTAAATTTTTGTGTTTTTATTTTATGTAATTTATTTACTTGTTTGTGTTTCTATATCTACAAATTCTAGAACAAACAAAAAACTTTCATTATAATATACCATATGGAAGGTCACTAAACAAATTGTCTATAAACATGATACAACTAACTTCTATGGTAATTTTAAGCATGCATAGTATCTAATGCAAGAGATACACTACAAATGAAGTGAATGCTTACATTAACTTATCCATGTTCAATTTAATAAAATTTCACTTATTTTGGTAATTGACCATGACAACATGAATGACAAAGTTTTATCTTTTTTTTGTAACAACCACTATACTGTTCAATAGGTATTTGAAAATTAGATTCTTTTATAATTATTTATAAATAATATATTCTTTTTTGCTAAGGAAAAGCCATAATTTTATTAATAACAACAAAAATCACATGTTATAGATGTTGATAATGGATTCAATCATGCCAATCAAAACTAGTGATCATAAAGACAAAAAATAAAACTTCAGAATGGTGGTAAACATGTTACCCTTTTCTCCATTTATTCTTTTTAACCTTTCACCACTCTCCTTGGGAAAGAGTGGTTGTTAAAAGCGCTAGGTGGGTCCCTTCATTCATTCTGGGATTTTCCTTATCTGAATCCGAGCTTTTAGATACATGATGACATTTTGAGTCCCTTATCTGCATTGCTACAAGGATCATCTCCTTCCTTGATGTGTGTGTTGGAGTTCCTGGAACTTCATGATTAACACTCCCCTTTTATACATTTTCTTCTGTATTTTGGGCTTCTTCATTGGTAGGAGGATCCATTTCTTCAACATCCTCTTCTTCGTCAGGCAACTGCTATGGGAATTGCCATCTCATGGGTTTATTTCTTGTTTTCTTCCTCCTTTTAGGTGCATTCTTGGCATCAAGTCATGAATTTTGAGGATTTCTCATTTGTCGACCTATTTGGCATCTAGATGTTTTGATCTCAAAATCTAGGGAATGTGTCGAGCACTTCTTCTTATTTTTCAAGACAATATGATCTGACAATCCTTTGTTGAGGTCCACCACCACATAAATTCTAGCAATTGTGTAGATTTGTTCCTCAATAATTGTGTATCTTTATTTATGTATCACCCTAATATGTTCTGAATGGATTCTACCACTTTATGGATCCATAAATGTAGGGGTAGATTATTCAATCTAAAGCAAACCGACATTTTAGATACTACCGTTATATTGGCGTCGAAATATATGAACCGAGGGGTGACCAAAAGTCCCTCAAAGATCCAAAACCATGGACCATCTTGCAATCTATATTCACAATCCTCTCACGATGCAAATTTTACTATGAAAAAGCTCATGGAGGAAAGGTGAATCTCACAATTTATTGTCAAATTTGTGAATATCTAATGGAAGACATCCACTTTTTTTGGCCAAAATTTTTGAATCTGCATGGTACTGCTTGAGATTCATATGTTTTGAAAAAATAATTTGTTTATGGTAGATCTACTGTGATTACTCAGAATTGACTTAGTTTTTCCACTGTGTAGTGGTTGGGTATATTGTGTGTCAGATCTAGTGTTGTTGAGGAACCAAATTCCTTTGAGGATATATATGAACAAAAATCCTCCATTAACTTGCCCTTGATTTCATTATGTTCCTTTGGGAATACTAGATTTTGACACTCCCCCTATGATGTCTGAATTTCTTGGTCGAGGTGATCCTCGCCAAAGGCTCAAGTTTAATATATGGTGGATGACGTGAGGATGTTATAATCTTGTAACATCACATCTTCCTAGATGGATTTCCATCCAAAGATTAGACTTTGTAGGAGCATAGTGATACGTAGAGTATGCATGATTTTGTGCTTTAATTGTTTGACATGATCTGTGGCCTGAACCTAAAATAATATTTATTTTCCATTTTGGTATTTGATAAAAAATTGGTAGGCTACTAGATTGATTGCCCATACTTGACAGTCACATAGATATTTAGTCAAATCAATGGATAAGTGTGGAGATGCAAAGAGTGAGACTGATTTTCATGGAAGTATTGACTTCATAAGTGATTGCTAGACCACTAAATCCACCCACTTTGATGGAGTAAAAATCTAAATTTGCAAAAAACAAAGCAGACTCTCTAGATCTAACACTACTCCTCCATTTCGACAACCTAATGTGCTCACGGGATTGAGAATATCCAGATCCACTATCTTTAACAACATATATATGAAATAGAGTGCTAGACATAGAATATTCGCTTTTGTAGCCAAAATTTTGCCTTTAAATCTGAACGATATTTGCCTTGTGACTAAGAACAAACAATTATAAGATTTCCACACTAGAGTCACCTTAATCCTACATAGGCCCATTCTGAAATCATGAATGTGATTCCATTTTCTTCCTTATATGCCATCGTGTACATACTGGTGAGCAAATACTTTTCATCGATGATCTGGTGAATGATACTACCGACAGATGGGGCTATCAATCTCCATCCCCACACAAGAGACTAAAAATGGTATTTACTCCATTCAAAAAATCCATTATCAGGCCCATGAGTAGCGAGATTGTGTCCTAGCAATGATGCGAAAGGTGGATTTGATGTCTAAAGAATCATGACTACATAAGGAAAGCGAAAACACTGGGAAACCCTAGCCATCGCACCAAGCTCGCCATATTGACACAGTTCCCCTATTAATATTTAATTTGATTTTATAGTTAATATATTCTTATCTTACATTTTAATCAAATTTTTTTATTTAATTCAATTATTGTATGTTCATAATTAGTGTATTAGTTAGGTAATTTTTTTATGCTACAAAATGCATGGAGTTTATAACTTATTAAATCTATTTAGTATAAAATCAAAATTTCACAAATATTTCTAGTCAATAAACTTTATAGATAAAAATGACCAAGACAATACCACAAGTAACAATGACTATAGATTTTCCTTGTAAGAATCATCACTAGTTTTTGTATGTTTAAAAATCACAAGTTTTCGTGATTTCTTTTAATCAATATATACTTTTCAACAATACAAATAATCACAACATCAGAAGTGACTATGAGCATGAATATTTTCTTAACCGCGATCATTCAATGTAAAACTAAAAATATATCAAATGGCCCTCATGATGATGATAAATACAAACAAAATAAACATGAAATACAAAAATTAATTTACAGATTGATGTTTTTTGATGATAGAATTTTAAATTTATGTGCTTTTATTTTATGATATGTATTTGTTTGTTGCACTTTTGTTTGCATGTGGTTGTTTGTTTGTGTATAATATATTTACACATGTAATATCATATATAGTAATTACTTTTACATGAGTAGAATTTGTATATTAACTTTTCAATCGTTAAATTCTTGTTTAATTTAATAAAATCTTATTTTTTCAACATCATGAATGAATTTGAAATTTTGTAAACACCAATATTCAAATAACAATATTATTTATAAGTATTTTTAATTTATATGATTTTTATAATTAGTTACAGGTTGAAGTTTTATGATGATAGAATTTTAAATGTTTATGTTTTTATTTTATGAAATGTATGTGCTTGTTTGTTTATGCTCTTTCTTGTGTATAATTTTAGAACATAAGGCTTTCATTAGAATATCCCATATGGAATGTCATTTCCCAAATTTTCTATTGACTTGATACGTTTATGATGATTTTACACACATAAAATAAAATATGCAAGAATTACAGTCCCAATTAATTGAATGTGTATTAAATTATATGTGTTCAAATTACATTTAGTTTAACAAAATTTCATTTATTTTCCAAATGACCATAACATCATGAATGGCTATGTATTTTTTGTATGTATCACTATTCAATGCATCTTTGAAGAGTATTTTTAATAAATATATATTGATAATTACTTACAAATCCATGTTTTATGATAGTAAAATTTCAGATGTTTGTGTTTTTATTTTATGTAATGTATTGATTTGTTTGTATGTCTAATAAATTATTGAACGCAATAAAACTTTTGTTAGAATAACTTGATACAAATAATTTATATCATGATTTTAAGCATGCATTGTAGTATCCAATGCAAGAATTACACTTCAAATGAATTGAATTTTTGCATCGCTTATCTATCCTCAATTTAATAAACGTTCGCTTATTTTGGTAAACGACCATGACATGATGAATAAAAATGGATTTTTTTTTTAACCACCACTATTCAATGTGTATATTTGAAAATCAAAATTATTTTTAATTAATATATTATTATAATTAATTACAATTTTAAGTTTTATGATAGAATTTCAAATGTTTGTGATTCTAGTTTATTTTGTGTATATGTTTGCATTTGTACATATATAATCCTTTAACCCATACACAAATATCGTATATAAAAATTACACTTTAAACGAATTGAATTTGATATTAACTTATCTTATGTGCAAATTTATGTGCAAATTGATATTCAATTTAACAGCATCCCATTTATTTCTACAAATTATCATAACATCTATTAATTAACAAATATATCAATAAAATAAATAAGTATAATATCAAAAATGATTATTATGATAAATTTTTTGCAAGCAAAAGTACTCAATACATTTAAAAAATTATACCACAAAACATTTATCATAATTTGCAAGAACTTATGTACTTTAGAAATTAATTAGTTGGAAATTGATGCTTTATAATGATAGAATTTTAAAATGTGTTTTTTTATTTTTTAGTATAGTTTTATTTATTGTGTTTTGTTTTCCTTTTCGTGGCATGATTTTATGCAAATGGCACTCAAATCTAAGTTTGTATGGTCATGCTATTCGTGGTCAAAGTTTTGGTCAAACTTAACCAAGTGGCCAGGTTTTACGAGGCGAGAAATCCACGGAGATCCTATGCATAGAATTCATCCATCAGGGTGTGTGAATTTGTAGGATGGTTAATTTGTCCAATTATCCTTATTTTTGGAAAATTTAAAAATGACCAAGTTTGTTTAAAAAAAACTATTAAAAATGGTGAGCGAGCCAAGCCCGCTCACCCAACCAAAGAACATTGTTATATTTTTAAAAACCCAAATAAGGGTCAGTGGGTCGCCACCCATGCTAAAACCAAGCATATAAAAACATATTATATGTATTGGGTGGCCTGAACATCAGTGGACCTAACCCGACCTCCATAAAGATGACACATGGCACAGTTTGGAGGCAACAGGGCTTCAATCTGGCTCGCCTACCTCTTGGGTACCTCCATGTTTCAAAATATATGACAGTAGTTCCAATGGACCCAACCACATGCCAATAAAAAACATAAGTACAAAACTATATATACTATTTTGGGTGCCGCAATATTGAACCACTGACCACTCTCACCATTAATGACTCTTCCACTATTAGGCCAAACGATCAAGTTTGTTTAATCAACCCATAAACATACATATATGCCTGAACTTTCTATTCGAAGGAGCCATGAGAGGACAGAGTCTGTGGAACCCTGAACGTGGAGGATCTCAAGATGCTTAAAAGATTCCCTTGAGGTCCAGAGGTGCTAGTGATTGAATTCGACAAGAGGATAATCATTTTTTCAAGTTTTCTTACCTAGTGTCCATCCATGCAGACAAAATATTCATTTGAGCAACATAAATGTACGTGCCCAGCGACAAAGAATCTTTGGAGAATTTTGTGGAATCTTAAAGATTCCCTTGGAGGTTGATTTTTTGCCGAGGAAAAATGTTGTCAACCTTATAGTCATTTCTCATAGAATTTCACAAGGAGCACATTAGTGTGCTCTAAATCTTCATATGAGGAGAAAATTTCCTAACCGTCTTCAAGATTCCCAAGGGTCTAAAATTTGACGGTGTCATAAAAAACAAGTTTACATTTCATTTTACATCACCCATGGTTGGATTTAAATGGTGTAGCCCATTTCAGCAGCTGAGGTTTTAATTTTTTGGAAATCTTTTAAAGTGGAGGTATATGATGCAGTCATGTTATGTCTTTCTTCATGATTTCCTAAGATGGTTTCTTTATTGTTGAGATCTTTGATTACCATTATGTTGAGGGATACTTGTTGCCACATTATGTGAAATGGTTTTAGCTTCTCATGCTGAAGGAGGACCCATTTGAGTGAGGGCCCCTGTAGGGAGAAAATCTCATGGAGAGACACGCCACTCGGTTTAAATATATTTTTCCTTGTAATGATAAAGAATGTACTATGTAGTCATTATCATCTTCAAGCATGAATGAAGTGACCTCCACTCTCTTAAAACTGGGCCCAGAGACATAACCCAAAATGGGTGAACTCCATTATCAATGTGTTTTTGCTCATTGATTTGATGGTTGTTGTTATGTTTCATATTCTTTACAATGCACAAGTGGTATATCATGCTCTTTTAAATTCAATTCTGGTAGCATCACAGAAGTAAAAGATCTTAGATAATTTCAGTAGCTAAAGAGATTTGGATCAAGTTTGGTATCATAGCGGTCTTCTCATTGATGTGAATTGTGAGTTTGATTGATTGGAAGTGCAACAAGAATTGAAATGGAATCATTCTTGTGGAATTTTGTTATCTTGCCATATTCAAGAGTTAGTGTTTTGTATTGAAGGATTATGATAAAATGTTCTTTCGTGTGGTCTTCATGACAGTTGCATACTATGGTATATCCTTTGCATTTTATTTTTTTAATAATTTCACCATCCAATTTTACGTTGAGTTGAAGAGAATCATTCCAATTTGTTAAACCTACTTTTACTTACAAGGTATGGTAATCATATGCATAGTTTTGTGTTGTCTTCATAATTAGTTGTTATCATCTTTAGATGCATCCTTTATTTTCTTCTTTTATGTTATTTTTTATCCTTGAGTGGTTTTCCTTAGTAGTCTATCCTCTTTTTTCAAAACAGGAACAAAATAATTTTTTCTCTTGAAATAGAAAAATGATTACATGCTTAGCCCTTTAGCTATGCCCAATCATAAATTCAAAAAAATACGGAACTAAAAAAAAATATTCCTTAGTATGTATTATATTACGGTACTTAATTTAATTTTTGGTTGTTTAAAATAGCCGAATGAGTAGAATTTTTGGTAAAATATGCCTAAATTAGTTTTCACGAAAATTTTGCAATACATGAAATGACTACATATTTAGCACTTTGGCTATGCCTGATGGAAACTTCAAAGCTAAGAAAAGCTATGAAAAAGAGATACCTTGGTATGCCTTACTCAATGGTAGCAAGTTTTAGTTTTCATTGTGTTTGAAACAACCTCGAGGAGTATGGTTATTTAGTAAAATATCCTTTAGTTATTTTCCATGAACATAGTATCTTTTGGAACTTTGTAGATTGTCAAACATTTTTTATTGGATTTACCTTTAACATTGGTGTTGGAAATGAAGTTTATTTGTAGTTATAGGAATAGATAAGGAAAGGTTATCTCTTACTTCTATGAATTTCTTTATTGCAACTGTTGTTTCACTTTGTGATGCATTTTTCTTTAGGTTAGGTTTGTTTTTCATCATTAGTTTTGTAACAAGTAGATATATGTGAATACATTTTTTGGAAAGAGTTAGGGATTTAATTGACAATGATTGACAATGTGAAATTCAAGATTCAACATTAAAATTTGTTAGAAGACATCGGAGGATGGATGGGTCTTAATTGGTTTACCATCCAAAATCATTTCATTCTTTATTTTCTACCTTGTCTTAGAGGTGGGTTACAAAGGTTTATTGATATTTTGAGTAGAAAAACTATTATTTTGAGGTGGAGAGTTGAGACACCATTGATAATGTCAAGGAAAATATTTGACATGATGGAATACATTTTACATAGTGATGTTTCATCTTTCTAGCAAGAAACTAGATGATGGTTGTCTCTTAGGTCATTATAACATCTAAAATTAATCAACTCTTCACTTGGTTTTGTGTTTGAGAGAAATTTTCATGAGATCGTCGAAGATTTGTCTTCGTTAGAAATCAATGATAAGATGATAGAATTTTGGCCAATTATAATATTTAGGACAACCTATTCTACTTATTTTCCTTCATTTGAAAGGGGTTAAGAGGCGAAACAATGTTTAATCTATTTCATTCCCCTGTGAGGACAACAATCATTTGTAAGGACCAAATTACAGTAATTGTTGGCTCCAACATGAACCGAGCCTTCAATACACCAGAAAATGGACTTCAAATCTAGCCTGAAGTAGATCTTCAAAGGAAAAACTCAACCCTAAACTTGGCCTTCAAACAATAGAGCATATCGTCTGAAACTTAGATTTCAAACCACATAACGCATTCCTTTAAAATTGACTTTAAAAACTAAAATATCGAAAACTAAAATTTGTTAGAAAGAAATTGGAGGATGGATGGACCTTAATTTATTAACCATCCAAAACATTTTTTTCTTTATATTTTACCTCATCTTAGAGGTGGCTTACAAAGAATTAGTGAGATTTTGAGTAGCAAAACCATAATTTTGAGGTGGAGAGCTCAGTCACCATTGATAATGTCAAGGAAAATATTTCACATGAGGGAATACATTTTTCCTAGTGATGTTTAATCTTTCTAGCAAGCAACTAGAGGGTGGTTGTCTCTTAGGTCATTATAACATCTAAAATTAATCAACTCTTCACATGGTTTTGTGTTTGAGAGATATTTTCTTAAGATCATCAAAGATTTATCTTTGTTAGAAAGAAGTGAGAATATGATATCATTAGGGCCAATAATAATATTTAGAGAAATCTATTCTACTTCCTTTCTTTCATCTACAATGGGTTAAGAGGCGAAACAATGTTTAACCTATTTCATAGTAATTGTTGGCTCCAACATGAATTCAGACTTCAATACACTAGAACATGGACTTCAAATCAAGCCCACACTAGGTCTTCAAAGACAAAACTCAACCATGAACTTGGCCTTCAAGCAACAGAGAATGTCCTTTTGAAACTCAGCTTTCAAACCACATAAGTCACTGCCTTAAGCTCATCTTTCAAAAAAACAATATTCATCCCTGAAAAAAGGAACTCAAACATTTGAAAAAATCTTCCCAAGATCAATGTGAGAGCACCTTCAAAATAATGTGCCAAAAACCTTCCATAGAAAATCGCATGAACTCAAATTCACTTCATTTCTTCTTAGTTCATCAGGTATTAATTTCAGACCTACTCCCTGGCTCTCCTAAAACCATAACAAAATAATTGTGTCTGGTGGTTAGAGATGCTCATTCTCACATATATTTATGTGTGTTTGGATGTTGGGTTAGGGTTATATTGTTGTAATGTACAATGAATATTAAAACATTCATTTCTTCTCAACCGTGAGGATTTAGATAAAGTTTCATATATTATTGGAAATGTGTTGGAATAAGATTTCTAACCATATATCTTATGCTACCATTTGATCTAGCTAATTGGATAAAATATTCCTTCAAATATAAGGTGTCCAAATGGGGCCTACTTCTACTTTGGTTGGGTCATATTGAAAAATATTTCATATCTCCTCATTCCTATGGAATTAAAGGGAGTGCCATACAACATTTGTAATGTATCATAATATTTTAATTGACTATTTAAATTCCTCTTTCACTTGGATGACCCTTAATGTCAATAACAACCACTTTCAACGCTCACGACTTCTAAGCTAAGAAAAAGAAGAATCTTGTGTTCTATATGCATTCTGATGTATGTATGAGTGAGGATGCTCATTGGATTGCAAATACCCATTAGATTAAATTTCAAATTTCAATGGAACAGGATTATCACTATTCATGTTCCAATATTCTTTCTTACATTCAGATGCTTCCTCTTGATGGGGATTGTATTTGTTATAATTCTGGACCCCCATTACAAGAAACTTGTCTACTGTAACACATAGAACAATATTATTCATCATGATTTGGGCTTTATTCCCTCCATCACAAGTTAAAATACCTTAGTTGCACTATGATATGTGACCAGAACTATTAGTTATCGAAAACTTTCGCTACATAGTGCAATCATTTTTCTCAATTTTACATTTCAACGTTAAGAATTGAAACTGTTGAGTCATTTTCATATGAACATTCATTGGGTGGTTTGTTAAGCACCATTTTTAAGGTTCAAGTGGTGACAAGTATGATGATCGGTGTGGGGTTGACTCTCACTGACCCATTGATGACTGCATAAACCACTACGTATTTTTCTTGGTGCTAACCAATTTTTTTGGAATATGTAACTTATACATTGTGCCACTGTTATGACTTCTGGTTGTTGTATAACACGTGTGTCATTAAATTGTTTTTGTTCGTGGTGTATTTTGGGGCCGACCATTGATTGTCCCATGTAGGTTCAACCCTTGTTGACCTTGTGATGCTACATTTTGTGGTTGATTGTGACCGTGACCATAAAAGTTGGGTAGGTCCTTTCTTTGTGACCAACCAAAAAAAATTGAACTGCTTGGTCATATACCTAATTGGTCATTCCATGGGTGCCATGTGGCACTACTTGATTGTGCCATATGGTCACCTGCCATTGGGTGACAAAGCATAATCACTTGCACATGTCAAAACCTGTGTCTCTACCTGATCCAAATCTCTCCAGTTAACATATTAACCAAAATATTTTACTTCTATGATGTTAGCAGAATTGCATTCAAAATATTAAATATGTCAAACGACTGTAAAATTTTTCCCTTTTTGACACCATTTGTTATGAAACCAACTCACAAAAATATAGTAAAGATAGATGAATGCCTTAGAAATAAGCCTCTTCAAGCGAGCAACCTACTTTACATTACAAAAATGAACAATTCTTAGATGATACAAATGACAAGACCTCCTTTCTATATATAGGAGTCTAATGGGTTATAGTATAATCAGAGCTGACATAACAATAATAATGTAAGGGCACAATAATAACAATAGCGGGATTTTATGGGGCACAATAATAAAAATATGGGGACTACATGGGAACAACAATATAATAAGGGGGTTGCACTAATAACAATAAGGGGTTACAGTAGTAGTATATGGACCTAACATGCCCCTCTCCTTCAAAAAGTGTTTCCCTCAATGCTTGAGTAGTTCTTGATGCTTCTATATAAAATTCTTGTCTTCCCATGTGGAGTCTTTAGAAGGTAAGTTATTTAACTTGATCAGATACTTTGAAATTGATCAATTTTGTAGCTGTCAAGTTCTTTTTCCTGTGACTGCTCCAGGTTCCAATATGGTTTTTCCTTCCTCATCAAGTTCTAGAAATATGGTTTTAACTGGGATATTCTACAACTTTTGAATGAGTGGCCACACTTCTTCATCCTTCTTCCATTCATACCTTGTTTATTTTATCCAATCTAGTTGCATAATAGAAATGGTGCACAACAATGCTTCCACATCCTCATCCTTTCTTGAGAGTGCATATGCCACAACATTTTGCTTCCCTTTTTTGTAGTTGATTTCAAATTCATAACCGAACATCTTTATGACACATTTTTGTTGCTCTTCAGAAAATAATATTTGTTCTTAAAGGTATTTAATACTATCGTGATTCGCTTTTACCTTGAAGTGTCTTCCAATTAGGTAAGGTCGCCATTTCTTAAGTGTGTGTAGTATTGCGAACATTTCCTTCTCATAAATAGCTTTCTTGAGGGACATTTGTTTATATGTATGTAATCATAAAAATACCCAATCACCTACATCAAAACTTATTTCATTGTGATGTTGATGTGCTTGTTGTTTCGTTTGATTTTGCACCAAAGTGGCATTATCCTTTAAAAGTTGGAGAACTTATTGTTGATGCTCATTGTGATCTTTCATTACTTCAATCCTTTTCTTCTGGATATATCTTCTATATTGAGAGTTTTAGAAGTGGTAATTTCTTATAATGCATTACAATATATGGTCAGATTCATTTCTTCATGCTCTATGTGATCTTTCACTTCTTGAACATTTTCCTTCTTGATATGTCCTTCTATCTTGAGAGATTGAGGAGTGGTAACTCCTTCCATTGCATTACATGATGTGGTTGCATTCATTTCTTCTTTATTGATGTGGTATTTCACTTATTGAACCTTTTTCTTCTTGATATGTCCTTCTATATTAAGTTTTTGAGGAGTAGTAATTGATGAGCCCCAAAAATGGATAATTATATGGGCTCATTTAGCCTCCTAATTCGACTTAATCCACCATTCTCATTAGTTTATTTCATGTTTTTAATTATATTTATGCTAATAGAGTGAACTGGGTTAGTCATTATGCCAACAAGTCTAATGTGTGCTTTATGTAGTCTTTTTGGTAAATTTGGAGACAAAATAAAAGGTTTAAATGAGCACTTGGCAACGAAATTTGTGCAGAGGATTTGTAGGAAGGTGTCCCCTTCTTTTATGGGCCCTTACCTCGAATTCTCCACCATCAGCTTGGATTTCAAGGGCCACCAAATCGATTATCACAAGGGCAACCGAGCAAGGGCTAGTAAAGTTGTTGTTAACTACAAGTTATGGCAGCCGAGTTCCTAAAGTTTAGGAGGGTTGTTGGGTTCCTCAATTTGTATAAATAAGAAGGCTTAGGGCCTCATTTCAGTTCGTCACTTTGTAGGTAGAAGTTAGCTAGTTTGTAGTTCGGTTTTTATTCATTTTTTAGGTAGTAATTTAGCTCTGCATTTAAGCACATTTTCAAGTTTTCCTTGTGGACAGTTTTTGGAATGTAACTATTCTTTTGATCAATAAAGATGAATCCAGCTTTGCACCAACTCTAGTCTCTCTTAGGAGGCTGTAGCTCTTGGGGTTGGGCCCATCTCAAGTGCCAAGTACCTCCTTTGTTTACCTTTATGCATTTTTGCTGCATTCTTAGAATAAAATCTAAAATTTAGATTTAAATCGTGTTTTGTTATTTAGATTGTGTTTAATGATTAAAAAGGATTTTTATGTTCATATTGATTTGATAGGTTAATAAAAAAGAATATATTCAGAAAAAGGCCATCAAGCGCCTCTGATCTCACCTTTCCCTCAGTGGAATCGTGAGGTGGGACAAAGGTGACCTTGATGCCACCAAAAACACTATCTTTGCTCCAACATGAAATTACTAGTGTTAGATTTTCATTTGCCGAAGTTTATATCAATTGTGGTTGCATGCTTAGGTTTATGATTGCTCAGTTGCATAGTTACTTCATATGATTTCACTGCAAATAGACTTTTGTTCATTTCCTTTCCTGTTATCTAAGTCAGATTAGATCAAAGTAATTAGGTTCTTGATTTTCCAAGTCTTCATTTGTGAAATTCGAAAAATAACTTGCAAAGCACCTATAATATATCTCCATCCACCTATACTCTATCAATCCCATCTGCTCCATCCACCAACCTAGATTATTGCCTCACATTTTTCATTTGCTCACTTTTCCCTAATTCCCACATTTTTGTGCAACATTGCTCCACTCCGCCTTGAAAAAATCCAACCATCCTCGGCACTCTTCAGCTCCATCCCCCAAGGCCTGGACCTCCTCACACCATTATCTCACCTCCATACTCACTCCTTCATCTCTCTCCCTCCATCCATCCTCCAAAATCCCATTTCTAAACATCCTGTAGAAAGTTACAGACATCCTATAGAAATTCCAGAACATCTTGTAGAACCCCTGCAGACTTCTTGTAGAAGCTCACGAAATCGGTTTATTGATAGCAAAACTCTGTGAAACTCTTTGGAAGGGTGCTAGGAACCCCTTAGGCCCTCTCTGAATATTCCCACCCCCATACAAGAATTTTCTCTCACCTATCGACCTCTGCATAGTCAAAAATAGTTAAAGCACATGCACGATAATTCTAACAACTTATTCAAAAATACAAAAGGATGTTTTATTCAGATAGTGATAACTTAGACACATGCATTTTACCTTCATAGAATTCAATGGAATCTGTTTCAGTAGCTTTCATCCTCTTTTTTGCATCAGTAGGTCTAGCTGGTAAAACTAGGGTTTGCTAGGGTTTGCATTTCCTTTCAGCTTTTCAGTTTCTTTTTGCAAGTAGATTAGCTTCCTTTGAGTTAGCTTTCATCCATCAGTTAAAGAGCTTCTTCTCAGAGCTCATAGAAGTTGGATTAAGCCCCTAGTGGACTTGTGCCAGCTGACCAAGTGACAACTACGGCAAGAGCCAGCACTTGTGCATACAACACCATCGCTTCCAAGTTTGTTACGAACTACTGGGTTGATAAAATTAAAGAAGGGAGTCCCACGAGTTGCAAAATTATTGTTGCAATAATGGGGCCCACCATTCTTTTTGGCGCCATTGTCGAGGAAGTGTCAGAGTATTGGCGTTTACTTATTTTCTTCTATTTTCCACTACAACCTTCTACTAAGCAGTTTATTTCATTTCAATTCTACAGTTTCAATTCTGCAAGCGTAGATTAGCATTTCAATTCCGCAATTTCAATTTTGCAAGTGTAGATTAGCATTTCAATTCTGCAAGCATAGATTAGCATTTCAATTCCGTAATTTCAATTCTACAAGTGTATATTAGCATTTCAATTCCTCAATTTCAATTCTACAAGCGTAGACTAGCATTTCATTCCTGCAATTTCATTTGAGCAAAATAGATTAGTCCTTTCTTTCTTTCATTTCAATTCCGCATTTTCATTTCAGCAAGATAGTTAGTTGTAGTTCAATCTATTTTAGTTTTGTAGGTACAAGCAGAAAAAAAGAAAAATCAACCAAAAGGATTTCCTTTCATGCCTTGTAGGAGTAGAGATAATTCAGAAAAATGATTGCACAACACCCCACTGCTTCACACAGCCAACCTTCTCTCTTTTCGATGGCTGTGATTAAAGAACCCTTAGGTTGAGAACAAGAAATATTTGAAGAACCTCAAGGGAAGAAGAAGAAGAAAACATTCATCTGGAGCAAATGGCCGAAAATAGAAATGTTGGGAGCAGTACCTTTTCTTCCAACTCATCCCTTTATGTTGGAAAAGGTGAATGTGAAAATATGTTGGAATATTTCAAGAGTGATATGAGGCAGTTTCTTGCCATGAAATTCGATACCCTGCGTATCCAAAGGAAGCAAGAGGAAGCTGGGAGGGCTTTGGACATCTTTTTTCCTAGGTGCACTAGAAATCATCCTAGGAATGAATGTCTGATGCACTCCCGAGAAGTGTGTTTCGTATGTGAAGAATACCACCCTACAAGTTAGTGCCCTTCATTGCCTGGACTTAAAGCTACATATCAGAGAGTCAAAGGAGTCATTGAATCACTTTATTATATGAATCAAAGGAGGCCACATGAACCCATACCCTACCAACAGGGAATGCAAGGGACATCCTAGACCTATTATGACCCCTATCAAGCCACTTCCATGCCTTCTTGGGGCCCCCCTGGTCATCCTTCCTGGTCCAAACCCCCTCCTTGGTCGTATCATCCTCAATACCATGCTTCTCTAGTTGCTCATTCGTTTCACTCTTATGCTTAGCTACAACCTCAGTGGAATGCACCTCGTCAGGGGTGGAGGCCCCAGTACAACTCTTCTCCCGCTCATTTGCCTCCACCACTTGCCTAACCACAACCCCATCCGCATCCATCTCAAATCCACACCCCCACTCAACTACCCATACCATCATTTCCAAACCCATACAATAAAGTAGCTCAACCCAATTGCGAAGCTGAAGCACAACATGTCCAAAAAACTTCTCTTGAGCTCAATGATCTTCACCATAGCTCAGGAAGAGTATTGCAAAAACGAGATTATCTTGAAAGCATTGAAGGACCACATCCAGCAAAAGAAGATTCAAAAGAGTAGATCAAAGGACCATGGGCTTCACTTGATGAAGAAAATACATCAAAATTAGAGATTGAGAGGGTTCCCTCATGGTTACCATCAAATCCTCCATGTTCTCAAGAGAAAAATCAGCAAAAAGAGGAGGATGTGAAGGTCATGATAGAAGGTGACATGAAGAATGATCCAGATCAACAAAAGGACCAAGGATATCAGAGCTATATTGAGGTATGGTTCTAGACGATCACTAAGGTACAGCAGTACTCTCTTCCTCAACTATATTTGATCCCTTCAAAGTCAAATCAGTTGGTCTCTGAAATCCAGATAGTTGTCAAAGCAGGCATTTCAAGCCTCCACATCATTTTGTCTCTAATCTTGATGTGAACATGGCTCCATTGGAAGTATTCTTATACTTGAAAATGATTTTTTTTCAAGTAGGGTAGGGTAGAAAAAAAAAATGAAAAAATGAAAATAAGAGGAAAATAAAAATCTAAGGTGAAAACCTCCTCGGAGGCTTCTTAGATTGGCTCATTGATTGAAAACCTCCATGAGGTGGTCAATGGGTTGGAAAAAAAGAGAGAAGAAAAAGAGAATAAGA
>APFE030281818.1:0-23658 GCA_000404065.3 Pinus taeda | reverse complement strand
TAGGATTCTTTAATTGGCTGGAGCTTTGCAACTACTTGGTAAAATATTCATACAACGAATAAAAACCTACAATATATCTCTAAGCCTGCGTAGCATTTATTTTTGATATTTTATTAATGCATTTCTTGTAGTTTATTGCCTTGTTTTCTTTATTTGTCTCACATGCTTTTTCTTATAGTTACTGACATTTATTTTTCTACATCATTTTTAATGAATTTTTGTATGCCACACTATAGGATTAGAACCGTTGAAGTCTTAAGATCCAATAAACTACATATATAAAACCACATGAACATTGTCTATTGGTAATGAAATATTATGGTTTAGAACCTGATGAGCATTAGATTCCCACAATCTAGTGACAAGTGATAATCCTTAGTGATTGGTTCTTTCTAGAGTTAGTTGTTGGCATAGGTTAGAATACTCTAATCCTACATTTCTTGTGCTTGCACCTCTAAGTCTTACAATCCCGAATTCAATAATTAAATTTTGGAATTAGAGTACATATAATTTTTCCAACAATTTTGTTGCCGCTACCAGGGAGGTGCTAAAGGGATTAGATCGTAGTTTCTTTCACAAGTTTTCTTCATGATCTTAGTTACAGGGATAACTAGAGGGCAAGAAAAGTATGATAACACGTGAGTGAAGAGCCACATATCCACTATGGTGGGGTTGCTCCAAAGTCTAGTTGTCTCTAATTGATTTTCTAGTTTCTTTTTCATATGTGTAGAATTAAAGGTGGGATCCAAAGCTTCATTTTTCTTTTCAAGTGTGTTTTCCTTTTAGATTGATTCATGAAAATAAGAGAAGCCTAACTTGTGTGAACATATAACTTGGTGACAATAGGGTCTTCGTAGCATAGTGATGCTTTGAGTACATGATTGGTTTTCTTGTATTTGTTTTAAGTGTCTTTCATTTTTATTTCTTTACGATTTTTAAAATTTTGGTACTTTAAGAATGCCATACACTAATCCATGTGTGGAACAGGGGTTGGAAACAAACAAAACAATGTTCAAGGATGATCAAGAGCTTGAAAGAAATTTCTCAAATCCTAGCAACAACCGAGATTTTTGCTTCTCAGGAAGAACAAATATTGACAATAGTCAATAACTTATCTTCCTCCCCAGAAGTGATAGGAAACAACAACTCCATGAACCACATCCAAAAGAAGATCTTCACCCTTGAAAATTTGTCGAGGAAACTAAAGAATCATGGACCACATCCAATGGAGAGAAACTATTGGAACCTAAGATTGAAGAATTTTCGACATGCATATCTCTAGATCCTCTAATCACACAAGAGGATAGTCATCTCATAATAGAAGATCTGCATGGCATGGTAAAGGAAGATATGCTAGATGAGCCAAATAAAGAGGTAAACCAAGAGCATTTTGATTTTGTTGAAAGTTGGTTTCAAGCAACTGTAAGGCCATACCACTCCTTCATTCTTCCTTACTTCTTGACATCATCATTAAAACAATTGGTTCTTCATACTCAAGTATGCATTGAATATTATATTCTAAACTTGAGTATCACTGCATTTTTATACTTGTAACGCACATGGTTACATTGGAAATACTCATATACTTGAGGAGGGGAATTTCGTTTTCTCAAGTAGAGTAGGATAATAAATAAATAAATAAATGATGTATATAATAGTTAGTTTAGTTCTAAAATATACTTTAACATCTTTCTCATTTGTTTTGTATAAGTGGGGATGTTAGCAGTGAAAAAAGAAACTAGTTGAAAATAGGAGATCTATGTTCCTATAGTAGATTTCTGTTGAGGTCTCTTTCAATTGTATATTATTTTAATGAAGATTTCTACTTAATCTTATTTCAAACAACAACATGATTCAACTATTACAATTCTTTCTCACTTATTATTTCTTATGAGAATTAGAATTGTTTCTAGTTTTTCTTTTCAATAAAGTAAGCTATGATAGCTTTGTTTGGAATTCTATGCGAAGGTAATCTCCTTGATAATGGCCTCTATGTACATAGTGCATATCAATTGTTGGGTACCATATTTCATCCAACCAGTACCCAAAATTTTGGTACCAAATTGCTATTTTGCAAGACAAAGTCATACTCAAGGATCTTGTTCGTTTGGGATGCTTAAATACTAGAAGAATATTTTTGAAAGTGGAAAAGACATCTTCGTCAACAAAATGGAACACTTAGGGGAGTATTTGATGATATATTTATTTTTCTTTAAGTTGTTAAAAATGTTGCATGCATGCTTTATATTAAGATCGCTATTTCATGAAGATGATTGAATAAGTAATCCTTTTTTTGAATGATAATTCCAAACTATTCATAACTGGTATACCCTTTTTGCTCTAGGATTTCATTTTTCTTATTCATATAGATTTATGATTATCAATACAAAACGATTGCTCAATATATAGTTACCAAAACATATTAAGGGGATTAAAATAAAATTAAAAGGTCCATACAATGATGCCAATGAAAAAATAAACTTGAATAATATAACCAAAACACCAAAGCATGATATCTGAGCATCTTTATATTAAGAGTTGTAGAAGAATTGATGAAGTCTCTACTCATAGTGGAAAACTACTTTAAAGGTGAAAGCATACATGAAAACTATCATTGGTAGTACTTGAGGTGTCTTTTGGTTATTCTTTGGTTAGCCTCATCCATCTCACATTAAAATGAGCCATTCATGCTTTGTCCTTTGAGTACGTATAAGTACCTTATGCGTATAATACATTCTGCAAGTAATCAAAGTCACTCTGAAAGGTATAATCCTATGCCTTTAAGGGGCTTTATGAAGCTGCTCCCCCATCTACCAATTGCAAAATCAATGTCCATAATCTAAACCTAAAATGGTAGGAAACATGGGACTAGAGCCTTCAGTGTAAAATATGTTTAGTAGGTTACCCATCGAGGCTGTGGACACCTATTGGTAGCGGGTATTGACCTGCGATATCACTAGGCAAACCCATCAGGACTATGGATGCTCGCGAGAAATGGGGCATTATGCCTAAAGAAGTGTCAACCAAACCAAGGCTTTTGTCTACATGTATGATGGTCACTCTATAGTGTTATGATCAAAAGGAAGTATGCGTGGATGAAGTCAAGGGTAAAAACAAAATCCATAAATTTGCTACTAAAGAATGGCCTTAAGGTAACCTTCAGTCCTCTATAACTGGTTTTTCATACTATATCTAAGATTTAATTACCTTAGAAGTGGGACCTATGATCACATAGAATTAATAAAACTCAACTGAAAAGCTTATCTGTAATACTTGAATGAATATAAGACTTTGGGATTTGGTTAGTAGTGACTAATTTTTCATTGGTTCATTATTTGTTGTGATCATACAAACCTCATACCTACAAATAAGGAGAGCCCCTTAAATTTATAAAAGGTTTCTTTTTCTTGAGCGTACAATTGTTAAGGATTGATGAAATCATAGGTAATGAGTGATTTGGAATTTATTTTATGCTTGTGTTAGTTTTGCATCGTTTTAATAAATTTGAGATGACTTATTTTTGTTCAGTATTCATCTCATTAGTTCCATTGTTTTGTTTTTCAGGTTCCTTTGTATTAGATAAATCTCAGCATCCCTTCTCGCTTCTTCAGTACATCACCTTGTTTGCATGAGGACATGCAAAACCTCAGGCATGGGGGCATAGTTATTGAGACCTTTTCAACATATTTAGTACATTCTCTTTAGCATCCTTTAGGAGATGAGATTGGCACTCATCAACTCCATCTCATCCAGATCATTTTAGACTTCCAACCTTACTTTTCCTCATGCATGACCTATAGTACAAATCAAAATTCCAAAGGTATACTTGAGGTAAAACATGTTTAAGACTCTTTAACTTATTAAAATTTAAGGAATATTGATGATTAACCACTTCCTTTTCCATAAATATTCCTTTCTTCAACCATCATTAAACCCCCATTTCCAAATCCATTAATGCATATTCTAGTAAGACTCTAAGAATGATTGTGGTACATGAATATCTATAATGTCTTCTCCTTGTACATCATAAAGCATTCACAAAATCATGATCTGAATGCTCTAAGTAGGAGGATGAAGTCATTATTTTTTATCTAAGAAAATAACTGCAAAGTGAGTAATGGTCTTACAAGTTTCCAAGTCCACATCCATACAACCATTATCTTCATCATCACCTTATATCATCCATCATCCCTTATTAGTCCATATTTTGTTTGCATGAGGGCATGCAAAGTCTTAGGCATGGGGGAATGTTGGGCCCTAGATATGTTATCATCTTGGCTATCCAAACCTTTCATTTACAAGCCATATTCATACATTTATAACATATTCTACAACTATTATATTACCAATTTTCACTAAATGTATTCATTTTACCTTGTGGTTAATTATTAATGGTTTATTATATTTTTAATTATTAAATGAGTTTTTAATGTGGTTTTCCAATGATAGTTTACTAATATGTTTATGTGCCCAAAAAATAAGTTATAGTACTAGAATTTGACAATTCAATACTTATATCAGTTTCGGTACTAAGTAAAGGTTCACACATTGGCACTTCTCGAGATGACATGGGTTGTAATTATATGTTTATGGATGGATTTATGTTCACACCTAGCTCACATGTGAAGCTTAAGATGTTATTCAAAGTTACAGTCAAATCTAAATTCCACCTACATAAATTCGGTACTTTGTTCTGTACCAGTTTGACATTTTCCAGAAATTCGATACCTAATTCTGCACATGCGCACCGACAACTATGAGAAACTACGTCTAGATTTGTAGTTACATCCAAACTTGGAGGAAAGTCAAACTGATGCCAAGCGGCATCGTCTCCATCTCCAATGCATGATTTGAATGATTCAATCATAACAAAACTATATTTAAAGGATTATATCTTGTTTTAAGCATAGAATGGAAGAGAGAGTGATCTGTTGTTGAATGTTAGTTTTGTTGTGCTAATTTCAACTTCAGAATTAAAAACAACTGGTAATCATTTGCTTCTTGTGCATAGGTTTCCTTTATGGTGTTTGTGAATGAACAGGTAAATTTGCTCAAGTTTTATGTTGAATTCATGAGAAAAATAACATGAAAGTAAAGCGCTGAACAACAACAAACAAAGTGTATAGGAAACCATCAAAATGAATACTTAACATAGTGTTTTGATGAAGGAGTTCATCCCTCTTGGGCTGCATCTCCTTGGTCCAGCTTCCATGGCTTGGGCCTCCGTATTAGCTCAAAATGGAAAAAATTTTGTTTACAATGCTCTAATTATCTTGAAATCTACTTCAATGTCCTCAGAACATCAAAATCATCTAGAAATGCCTTTTCCCGATCCTAAATTGGTGGAATTTTGCAAAAGTTATGGAAAAATCAATTTCTCCTAGGAATTTTCCACTAAAACTGGAGGAACTCCAGTTAACTCTGCTAAAACTAGAGTTACCGCCAAAATTGGGGTAGCCACCAAACTTGCTGCCATCTTAACTGTGCTTAATTAAGTGATAAACATGTATTAACTAAGCACTAATTATGATTAGCACATTAAACACGATTTATGGTGCGGTTTTGGCTAACCGTTACCCTGTGGTTTGAGTGGTAGTGCTTACATATGGCGGTAAGGCCGTGGTTATGGTAGAACTCGAGCCTTCGGTTCTATGGTAACAATCAGATGGGAGGGGGCTGGCTCCCTCCTCCCCCCAACCTCCATATGTTATAAAAATAAATATATTTCTCACCCATAGACTATTTAGTCACAATGCGGTGGTAGAACAGTAAGGCATGTGGTTTGTTCAGGCGAGGTCGCGGGTTCGACTCCACTGACCTGCCCATAAATTTTGTTGAAGCATGCCGATGAGTCTGACGTTTGGGGAGGGACACATGGCGGCCTCTGGGTTTGCCACATGTCCGCTCCTCATTGGTCCATCTTCGACTAATAAGAAATTGCCAAATCACCAAACCATAAACCAATTGTAATGCGCCACGTGGCGAGACTTGGTTGGATGTTGACCATCTTGTTGACCTACCTAGTCACCTACCATGTCAGTAGTACGAACTACTGACTGTGCAGTGACTGTACCTTTTTTTTCTTTAAAAAATTCCTCTGTTTGGAAAAGCGGATAGAACGAGATATCTTCCTCATACGAGCTCAATTTGAGTGAAACGAGTTGCGTTGGGATCATATCACCGAGACAGACGCGATCGTTCAGGTTTTGAGCGATTCTAAGAACTTTGATTTTTGAGCTAAATACTAAGCAACTAATCAGAGAGTCTTATGGAAGCCAATATGATCCTTTGGGCCATTGCTTCCTCTACGATTGTATTATAAACAAATCTGCGCAACAGATGTTAAAAAACATGCAGAGAGGAATTTTATCATCATTTTGAGTTGATATTTTGTAATAGATTTGAACTCTTGTTTGTAAGCTGAAGTTAATATTCTTGTAATGAAGATTTAATTGTTGAATCTATGTGCGTTATTATGATCTAAGTTAGTTTCCAGGCACGTTGCCAGGGCAAGAAGGGCCCCTTGACTCAGGTAATGTCTTGGATTTTATTCGTAGAGTAGAATGTTAGTCAGATTCAGTTTCTTTCCATGTATTTTGTTTGATATTTAGATTCATAAATATCAGTTTATATTAGACTTACATTTCAGATCTGTTAGTATAGTAATTTCAACACGATTAAATTCAAATTGTTTTTTTCTCAGGCTTAAGAGTCAAGCAAATTTAAAATTCGTTTCTTAACACGTTTTGGTATTCAAAATTTTAATCTACATAATTTCTGTACTTAATTTGGTACTAATATTCAGAATTTCAATTTACAGATTTTTTATACTTAATTCGGTGCTAATATTCAGAATTTCCATACTTAATTCGTTACTAATTTAGAATTTGAATATCTAGACTTTCTGTACTTAATTCAGTACTAGTTTCTGTAATAGAACATGGCATTAAAAAGTATGTAATTTGCAGTTTATGATTATTTAATTGATTGGAGCTTTGCAACTACTTGGTAAAATATTGCTACAACGATAGGAACCTACAATATATCTATAAGCCTGCTTACCATTTATTTTTGATATATTTTTAACGCATTTCTTTTAGTTTGATTCCTTTTTTTCTTTATTTGCCTTTCACGCTTTTGCTTATAGTTTCCAATATTTAATTTTCTGCAATTTACTTTTTTACAACATGTTTAATGATTTTTTGTTGCCATACAATAGGATTAGAACCATTGAAGTCTCAATATCTAATAAGCTACATAAATAAAACCACATGAACATTTTCTGTTGGTAATGAAAGATTGTGGTTTAGAACGCGATAAGCATTAGAGTCCCACAGTCCAGTGACAAGTGATAACCCTTAGTGATTTGTTCTTTCTAAAGTTAGTTATTGGCATAGGTTAGAATAGGCTCTAATCTTTTATTACTTGTGCTTTCATCTCTAAGTCTTACAATCGTGGATTTGATTATTAAATGTTGGAATTAGATTACATATAATTTTACCAACATGTTCATTTGTTGTCATGAACATGGGTTTTGCCGGGTTTGACAGTGGTTTTAGCCTTACCTTTCCATTTCCTGGATAGACATGGTGTGATGGGATTCATTCTTGGTTGAACTTTGGATTGCTGGAAGGTTTTGGAACTAGGTGAGGTGGTCTCAGGAAAATTCCCAATGGTTGGGGTTGGAGATGGTTGTCTCTGGGAAGCCCTCGACAGGTGGGTGGAGACAGGAAAATTCCTTAAGTTACGCTGAAGAAATTTTGAGGCTTCCAAGCTCAGTTTGGTTTTGTGATCTCGAGACCGATTTAGGTGAGATCACGGTAGGTTGAGGGCGGAGGTGGTCTAACCTATGGATTAAATTGGTTGTTTATGTCTTGGTTTCTCCCATGAGATCCCACATTCATGCCTGGAATATGGCACAAGGGTGATTGGATGAAAGCAAGATTTGGTTAAGCTCAATCTATTGTTGGGTGGTATGTGGAAGTACCTGACTTGTCTTGATTTTGTATATGTTAATAAGAGATATTTTCCTATTATAATCTATGAGAACTTGTACTTGTTATTATGTTGATTTGATGGTTGTTCTGTCATGGTTAATATTCTGGTTATTTGCTAGTTATAAGCATGATTCTATAATATGTTCTAGTTATGGCTCTTATTCATGAATTGATATGATAATGAATGGTTGATCAATGCATGAGATAACAAGTGTTATTTCAGTTATTATGAGAGGATATTAGACCTTCTTAGTGATTCTTAGATGAAGTTATGACTCTTAAGATTAGATATGCATTCATGACTTGTAGTTTCTATGTTTGTCATATGTTTGACGAAATGCTTATCATGGTTAGGCATGGTTAGGTCAAGTATTTGTTCAAGTTATGAATGATTAGCATTGTTAGAATTTTATTTATGCTTCTCGAAAGTTACAGACAATTATGGGCAATGGTTTGGAGACTAGCGTAAAAAAGTGGCTCAGATCTTGGAACCGTAGGCACAAAACTTGGGCTTTTGGGCCATAACTGCATGGAGGAAAGCCCGTGAGTGTGGTTACAGCCTCATAACTGCATGGATGCAGTGTCAATGGTGTGGTTATGGGTCTAGGTCAATAAAAAAGGAGTTCAACTCAGGTATTGACCACCTGGGGTGGTTTGTAGCCTTCTAAGTGGTCTGTGGTATCTGAGGGGTGTCAGTGAAGTTGTCGATTTTTTGACCCCACTTCCATAACTGGAACTTGGAGGTTGGGCCATGCCATAGTATTACTTAGTTTCACATTAACCCAGAGGGATTGTAAAAGCCAATAAATGTGGGGAAGGGCAATTACAGTAAAGTTTTAAATAAATGCAATAAAATGAATGTCTAACTAAGCCTCGAGAAGTGTGATTTTTTTTTATTATTATTATTATATGAATGCAGGGTTTGTCTTTGGTCATTTCCTTTGTAAGGAAGGGATCCTAGTTGATCTTGACAAGCTTGCATTATCAACAGGGTCCTTGTCCCTCAGAAACAAAACGATGTTGAAAGTTTTCTAAGTCCAGTGGGGTATTATAGGAGATTCATTAAGGAATTTAGCAAGTTCGTTTCACCTTTATTTGGATTTTTGACCAAGGATTCATTTATTCATTGGAAAAATAAATGTCAATAGGAATTTGAAGAGTTGAAAGAGAAATTAACTACTCCACCAATTCTTAGAGGTCCCAATTGCGAATTTCTTTTCCACGTCCAAATAGATGCATTAGACAAAGTTGTAGGATCAACTTTGGGACAAGTCGAAGACAAGTTTCCCTATGTCGTATACTTCATCAGTAAGAACCTCTCCAAATTTGAACTCAATCACACAATTATTGAAAAATAACTCTTAGTTGTTGTGCACTCCTTGAACACGTTTAGGCATTATATCATTGGATATCAAGTCTTTGTACATACTGATCATGCAACCATAAAATATTTAGTGAATAAACATGATGTCAATTATAAGACCATTATATGGTTATTATTGTTGCAACAATTTGATCTAACCATTGTTAACAAGCCATAAAAGTAAAATGTGGTTGCAGATTTTTTGTCTAGACTAACATTGCCCCTAGAAAATGACGAGATGTTCAATGATCAACTTCCAAATTAGCACCTCTTTGTTATTTCACTACTGTCTCCTTGGTTTACTGATATAGAAAATTTCTTGGTTGTTGGGAGATCCCCTCCTAATATATCTTCCAAGGAGAAGAGCAAGATTGTTAGAAAGAGTGCCCATTTCACCTGGATTGGGGGAAATCTCTTCAAATTGGGAGATCACCATACCTTGAGAAGATGTGCAAGGGAGGATGAGTTTTTTGACATCCTCTCAGCATACCATGATGGACCCTGTGGGGGTCATTTTTCTGCTAAGAGCACAACCTTCAAAATTCTCCAAGCTGACTACTACTGGCCAACTCTACACCAAGATGCTAGGAGCTACACTACCAGATGTGATGAATGCGAAAGGGTGGGAAATCCTACACCAAAGGATGAAATTCCCCTGTAATATTAGGTGATTCTTGAGCCATTTTAGAAGTGGGGCATGGACTTCATTGCACCAATTGAACCCCCATATAGACAAAAGAGATATACCATTTTGTGCACTGATTATTTGAAAAAGTGGGCTGAAGTGAAGGCAACAAAAGTAGCAACAGAGTAGAAGGTGGCAGAGTTTATAAGGGAAAACATATTCTAGAAGTTTGTATTCCCAAGGGAGCTGGTCACTAATTAAGGGACTCAATTTACTTCAAATATGATTAAGGGAATCATGGAGCAGCATCATATAAGGCACATGAAATTCACTGCTTATCATCCTCAAGAAAATGGGTAGTTGGAGGTCACAAACATAGATTTGAAAAGAATATTGAATAAAGTTGTTAGTAGTAGCAAGAAGGATTGGGAAAGCTGACTGGTGAAGGTCACTTGGGCCTACAATACCACTTGGAAAACCACCACTAGGTTCACTCCCTTTGAGTTGGTTTATGACAAGAAGGCATTGTTGTCCATTAAGTTTGAATACAACACCTTGAAAAAGGAAGCACAATTGGATTTGGAAATCATCAATGCTAAAAAAGCTGAATGTGATTGGGGGTCTCACAACTCTCAGTTCATCCAACCTCTGATCAAAAAAAGAAGAAGAAGAAGAAAAACAAAAAAAAAGAATAAAAACCCTAGGGCTGAAAACCTCTATGAGGCATTCTAAGGGTCAAAACAAAAGGAAATAAAAGAGAGAAGAAATAATGAAAATATCCCCATGAGAAATATCCTTTGAGGCACCTGGGGTAGTCTTGCAGGTTGAAAACATCCTTTGAGGCAGTTTGTAGGTCTCAAAAAAAAAAGAAAAAAGAAAAAATAAAAGGAAAAGGAACAAAGAGAAGCAAAAGGATCCCTTACATCACTATTGCTAACATGTTTGTTTTTGCAGGGTTCCAAGTCACATTCCAAAGGGGACTACAAAAAAAGAAAAAAACTCCTAAAAATCCACTTTTTCATCAACCAAGATGGCCCTCTGCATGTCCTCCATCATTTCACTACCTTTCTCAAGTTCCTCCATCACCAGGTCACCTATCTCACTCAGTTCTACCTCAGACCTGAAGTGCTACATGATTGTCTTGAAGTGCTACAAGATTGCCCATATTTTATATAGGATTGTGATTGACATAGAGAAAAGTTCTAGACCTTATGATTTTCATAGAGGAATGAGAGGAGAAGTCCACCACACCATCACCATCGATCCTCCACATCATTTAGCTTTTTTTCCATGGGTTAAACATGAATTATCAATGTTTTTGGGAGAATCATCAGAAGAATGTTGTGGTAATAGAAGGGTCTGTGTGACTGCTACAGGAAGAGGTACAATCCTATATCGATATGCAAAAACCCTACAAGACCATAGTTGGAAGCACCAAAATGAATAATCAATCAACATGGAGTCATTAGGGAACCATTTCCTTGATCTTGGGAAACTACATGACTTTTGCAGGCTTGCTATAGGACCATTGTTCATCTCCAACAGTAGCACTTGATCCAACCTCCGCAGAACCTGTGTTGGCAAGTCTCAGCCAGTCAAGAACATATAAAAAAAATATATATAAGTTTTTTTTTTGTCAAAATATAGCTAATACATGGAGCAACAAATATGGAAAATGAAACCTCCAAAAGCTAGCAGATCAACCACCACTTTTGAAGAAGCATGCATACATTAAAGCATTCGATACAAAGGCCAAGGTCATCAGGTAGGCACAGGTATGAAACTCCTCACCTTTTCCTTTAAGCGCATAATAGGTCAAAAATATTTGAAATGCACGAGGAATAAGGCTTTTGTAGGCTGAAGGTTGCCAACAGTCTTGGCCACCATCGAGCAGTGGAGTAAAAGTTAACTCACCCTCTCTCATCCAAAATGGAGAAAACAAAAAGACAGGATGGGTGATGATTTCAAGGAGTGGGCCCAATGGATATATTAGGAGGTCATGTAGGTGGTAGGTGGGGGATAACTAACACAACACATTGATCCAACCACCAAACCACAAAAAGAATAAAGGACAAACCTAAATCTCACTTCTACCAAGAGTTTCATTCCAAAAATGGTAAGAGAGGCCCACTTTGTTGTCGAGGGTCAATCTAGCCACCACCAAGGGTCCCACAAGTTGCTACAAAGGTGTTATAGGGTCAAGTACTAGCTGCTACAAGATCTAGGTTCAATGCTACAAGATTGTCACCAACTGCTACAAGATTGGCCCAAGAAGTGAAATAGGGATCCATTTGGTGCAAATTATCCCCCACAACCCCAAATTCATGAACAAATATCCAAGAGAGGGGTAAGTAGTGCATTCTCCTCACCTTCCTTGCACTAAAAGTTGGAGAAATTTGTTAATTTCTAGTTTTAAAAGAATCCAGTAGCAAACCCATGAAATTGAAAATTTTCAAACCCTGTTTTTTTCTTGAATGTAAGGCATTCTAGAAGAGGGGTATTTTTTTTTTTGAAACCAATTTCTCCTACCTATGATCAAAGGAAAGGCACCATTCCTCCCATCTCTATTTTGAAACCCTAAGCTGCTAAAAAATCGATCATTGATAGAAAAATTCCTTGAAAAAACTCAAGAAATCCACAAAAGGAACTTGTGGGAGGAGGCTATAATAGGAGGGAACTCACAAACTCAAAAAGAATCCATAAACACCCTCCTATCAAGGACATCTTCACAAACCACCAATGAATGGAGTTATTTGAGAGAATTAAAGGATATGATGATGAAATTACCCATGAATTTGCCATGGTCCTTCAACCTCAAGGGGAAGATAATGCCATCACCACTGTTAGAGGGCTTGTCATCCATTTCAATGTAGAATTAATTAGGAGGGTGACCACATTGGCTTTAGGATTTAGGTGGGGAAAGGAGGATAAGACATAGGTCATGACATATAAAAATAATTTCGTCCTCCCTGAAGAAAATCCAATTAAGGATAAAAATGGAGTTAGAAGGGAAATCCTGCCTTACCCATGGGATGAAATAGACTAAAACATCTTGGAATACATATCTTGTGAGGGGAGGATTAGTGTTGTTTATGCCTATCAGTTTAGGCTAATTTATGAGCTGAGTTCCAGACCAAATTGCCTATCTCATGCACACTTAGTATTCCCCATTTCCTCCTCCAGTCCATAGTGGAAATGAGCGAAAGAGTGAGAGAAGGTAAACATCAATTCATTACTCATCATGGGCTCATTTTCATGGATGCTTTAAATCATGTACAAAACCCTATTTCATGGGAGGAATTTGTAAACATGGAAAAGGAGGCCTTCATTGAAACTCAAGGCCAAACTCTGCTAGAACATAAAGAGGCCACAAAACATAGCTCCGTTGACGAAGAGGCCAGAGAAGAGAAGAAGGAAGAAAAGGGAGAAGGAGGTGAAGAAGAAAGGGAAGAAGAGAAAACAGAGGCAACAAAAGAGACCCTTGGGGATTCTTCAAGGCCTCAAAAGAAGAGGAAACAAGAACAACAAGTAAGCCTTTTAGAAGGAAACACTGAACAAGAAGTGGCTTCCACCTTAGCAACCCTTGACAAACTTATCAAAATAAAAAAGGGGTAACCCAGTAAAGGTCCCTTATATTTCAAAAGGAGGAGGAGTACTAGTTTCAAGAAAGGGAATCCTTAGCCTTCCATTGCTACCCTAGTCACAATTGAAGGTTCAACTAGTCACGAAGAGGGGGGGCTTGAGAAATTTAAAAAGAAAATTGAGGAAGTGACCTCCCTCATAGCTAAAGGGAAACAAACCCAAACCTCACTAAGAAGTCCAAGCACCAAGGGAGATAAAATGAGGTAGCTACCATGGTTTCATGGGAGTGCCCCTCCCCCCTCCTCCTCGAATCCATTCCCAGAGCGTGCTCCCGCAAAAAAAAATTGCTCCCTAATTTATTTGCAATTTTTTTGTCTCCAAGATGTTCCATACACAAATGCTTTTCAAAGAAACAAGAGTTTTTAAGTAGGGAAACCTAAAATTCAAGCCTATGGCCCTAATATTGATATGAATTTCATGGTAATGTTAAGTTAAATTTACCATGAAATGACTAAAGAGTTTGAGAGCGATTCCGACCTCATTGGATTTCATATGGAGGAAGTTGAATTTTAGATCTCACTTAAAATCCAGTAGACTTATCAATTTTTTAGGATTCAAGATTGGGGGGATTGCAATGTTTCCATTGGATTTTTTCATGTACTAGGGTATGGAACTCATATTTAATCAAGAGAACCAATCCCTCTATGTAACTTGATATTAGTGACATTGGTTGTTTAACTCCTCTATGATGACCCTACTAAAAATGTACCCATCACTCAAAAAAATTCTTGACTTGACATGGTACATTTTTTCTATCTTATGCTAATTGCTTAGAGGGTGATATTAATGAAAAGTATCCCAAGATAGGAAATGATTTTGATGATATGTATCTAGCTATTGTAGCATGATTTTCTTGGATGCTAGAGGCCATTTAGAGTCTATTTGTTGATGTATTTTCTATTCAAAGATGGATTGCACTTGATGTTATTTTGGTTATGTGAGCCCTTACATGTTATATAAATGAGAACTTGTAACTTGTGGACGTGGTTGATATATAACTTCTAGATGATTGATGTTATATGGTTTAATCCATGTTTTTATGCTTTTTATATCTAATTCATCATTTCTAGATGATTTTATTGACATATATGCATCAAAATATATATTATATAAAATTTCGCTCCCAAACCAGGAGCTTTTGAAATGGTTTCTCCCCGCTCTTTCTCCCCTCTTCCACTCCCGCTCCCAAGTAAACTTGGTAGCTACAAAAATAATCTTCCCTGTTACAGGAAAGTAGGGTAGTGCTATCGGAAGAGGGAAGACTGCTACAGGATAGGAAGACAATGCTACATGAAAGTACAACAACACCTCAAGGGGGAGGATAAGGACCATAGGAGCTACAAGAGCATGGTCCTCAACTATATCTTGGGTCATGCTATACATTTTATGAGCAAGGGCAAAGCATACCCACTATATTTTCAGTCCCCATCTTACTTGAGCAAGAAAAAGAAAGAAGTTGAACCCATTGATGGCTGCAAATTGCTAAGTCCAAGGGAGTTGATCCGAACATATGCATGAATGCAACATAATACATATATAAACATAAGCACATAGGTGCAACATAAATAAATATTCATTTCATTAATATCAAAGAACTAAAAGATGCTTACAAGAAGAATGGAAATAAACTAGCTCGAGTGATGGTAGCTTATCTCTGAGAAGAGAGGTGGTGGATACGTGTCTCCCAATTATATTACAATGAGGCTCAAGGGAATTTTTTATTATGAAACAACAAGGGGAAACCATAAACAATAAAAAAAGTAACCCTAGGAGATGGAACATCAAGAGTTTGTGGGCCTCGTTAGGGTTAGTTGGGCAGCCAACATCCTGGGGTTGTAACTTGGTCATATGATCTTCGTTTGGAACATATGATACCTTGTTAGAAAGATCTATTTGATTAGTACAGGATTTGTGGCAAGCCCATACCAATAGGTATGGTCTTATTGAAAACCTAAAAAAACACCGTTTAGGGGGTCAAAACAGCTCCGGAAGTTCAGGACCCGAAAAATTGCTAAAATTGTAAATTGTGCTATAATAAAAGAACTGATGAAATCAACTAGAGGTCTAGGTGGTATAGGTGGCCACCAATATCCACTTGGATCAGGAGATGAGGATATGGGCTTCATGGAAGAGAAAATAAAGAAGATGGGTGAAGAAATGGATGATTTAAGGTTGAGAGAGTCAACCATGAGGGAGAAATTGCAAATGGAAAATCAAAGGTTAAGAGAGCAGCTACAAGAGAAAGAAAGACAAATTACCACCATGGAAATCTTGGCCATGGAGGTCACTCAATGCAGACATCCATCTAAAACATATGCCATGTTCCTCAAAGAGTAGTGGCTTCAATTTCAAATCAAAACTCTAGCACAACATGGTTCATTGCCCTTCCAAAGCTACAAATAGTTTATTGAATTTTGTCACAAGGCTAGTGTGGAGGACAAAGATAAGATGGCATAGTTTTACATGCACAAACTCATATTGACTGACATGAATTTTTGGGATCCAAATTCAAGGATGGGGGATGTGCAACTATTGGCATTAGCCTCTTGGTTGACCCATGAGGAGGCAAGGGCCAAAGAAGCAAAAAGAGTCATATCCAAGGAGACTGATGAGCCCTTGCTGTTTAGATAAAAGTTGAGGGATCCTCACCTTGTCATCAACAACAACAATATCATCTATGAGGATCCAAGCTGACACCATGTTACATAGAGAAGAAGGAGCAAACCATTCAACACTTTGAGGATATGTTTAGGATGCTAGGGACCGAAGGCTTGCAGGCCCGTAGGAGGAGATGGCATCTGTTATCACTGGGCTAGAAAGAGTTGGGCTGTCTCAACCTCTAACCTAGTGCAACTATTTCAAACCAAATTTTGACTGGAAGTTAGCCCTTCCAATCTGAGAGGGCTCTCTCAATATACTAAAAAATTTGACTATGATAAGCTCATAAATTCAGATGGCTAACTTTGGTTTTATTTTTTTATGTGGTTTTATAGGTGAAGGAGAATTTGATGGCTACCGCCATTAGGCATGGAGTCAAATTAAAACAAATTATGGCCAACAATAATGTTTAATGGAAGCTAAGGCATATATAGATTTAAAACTGATATCAAATTAACATCCACAGTCATACATAGTAAATGAAGGAAATTGGAGTAGTTTGACAAGATTTCCAAGTAATCAAGATACTATGTAAAAAAGAAAACAACATGGTAAGAACACATTAAAGCCATGATATGAATCTCAGGTACAAAAATAGAGTTGCTGCAAATTTTCTATTGACAGGATCAAATGACTACATAAGGTTAGTTCTTCACATTATCCATTAACCCTTGACAAAGTTGAAAAGCTACCTATTTATAGAGAAATATATCTTTACATCAACTTGCCACCTAGGCCAAATTCGATCCACTATCTAAGAGACTTATTCCTATTTTCCTTCTAACTAACAGAGTCCTCATAGGGATTTTCTGTTTTACATAGTTGGAATTCAACTAGGACTCCACTAGCTTTTAAGACTCTAAACACTTTCGGTTGATGAAGATAACTGAGCCCAATTGCTTGCTGAATTTACTGGAGTGTCATTACACCTTTGACCTGTTGACGATGATTAGATTTCTTTTCGCTGACTATCCTCTTTAATGAGTTGGCTATTATGCTGATGTGGCTATGTGTTGACTTGACATTCTGAAAAATATGAGTTTTGCATGATGAAGTGGACACCCTTCATGATTTGTAATCCATCTGGACCTTGGATGCTTGATGTTCAAAAAGTTAAAAAAAGGCAGAAAAACATAGTTTTTTTATAGTTTTGTAGCAAAAAACAGAGTCTTCAGCAGTTATAACTCTGGTAGCAACTTAAAAAAAAAACACCATTTTGCTACCTCTTTGCTCTCTTTGCAAGTTTTGAGGTCTTCCTCGATGTTTTGAAGCTAAACATATGTCTTTAGAACTTCCTTTGCTGAGTTTTGGACCGGCCTTAACCTCCATGAAAAGCTACAACAGTTTCATAGCAAATTCTCAGCTTCATTATGGGGAGTCGTTATGAAATTTCAAAATTTCAAGTTTTTTTAAATTTTCATGGTTCCTAATGCCTCCTTATTACTCGTAATACCATGTTGACTATATATAAGACTGAGTTTACTGATTTAGGTATAGTGAAGAAAAAATTGAAAATTTTACCATTATCATGGAGCAACATCTACTTCAACAATGATCTTGAGATTTCTCTTTTGAGTTCAAACTTGATCATTTCAATTTGAGTTTCCAGTGCTGTGACTTGTCCTTGTAATATTTTCATGTCTGCTTGTAACTAACTATTCCTTTTATACATATGCTTCAACATTTTGTGCAAAGGAAAAGTCCTCCTTATCATCCTTTTATATTTGTCCGCAGTTTCATCATAAAATTCTGTCTTGTTTGACACTTCATTTTTCCATTCTTCAAACTCAAGTTTGGATTTGATAACTTCTTGTCTAGCTTCTCTTAACTATTCCTATAGAACCTCTATTCACTTTTTTCTTGAAAAACCTCCTTGCCTTTCTTTTTATTTGATGGTTCTATTTTATCCAAGGGTACTTTAGGCATATCCTCAACTTGTTGCATTGATCTTGTGACAAGTTTCCTTGGCCTAAAAATGAAACCATATTCTTCTTGAGTAAAGTCTAACTTCTTAGCCCTCTTTCTTTTATTCTTGGTTTCAATTTGGGTCACTTCTATGGGCTTCTCAATTGGGCTTTCTTCAATTTCTATAGCTTCTAGAATATCAGTTAGTGTGCCCTTCTTTGTACTATGTTCTCTACTCTGTCTTCTGGTCATCCTCCTTTTGGTGCTTGTGTAAGCCTCTATTATAGGTTGCTCTGCACTAGTTGCTGCTCTTGTCTAGGGGTCGTGGATTTAGATTTTGGAGTTATCCTAGAGGGGGTAGCAGCATCTAATTCATATCCACTTAAGAACAAGAAGGTAATCCAATCTCAGTTTAACCTATTTAACTCTTCAACCACCAACAATTTGATAAGTCCATGATGAAAAACAAAGGTACTGCATGTATATGGTTTAGCTTGAACCTTGTCAGCCATTTTCCCTATACTTCTGAAGAGATAAAAAGGGATATCTAAGGGCTGTTTACCTGTGAAGTGGAGAAACAACCTGAAGTGGTACTGGTAGACCATATGGAACCTTCCTTCACATGTAAAATATTTTTGAATAACCATCAACAACTTGGAATAACGCTCCTTAAGGCAGGTTCTGGAGATTCCTGCTGTCATATCAATTCCTCGATGTTCTTCCTTCAAAAATTGATCACAATTCTGTAATTGGAACTTCTGGACTTTAAACCATGTCTCCCCTGACCTTGGGATTTCAGTAGCATGGGAAATGGTGTCTGGATAGACAATCAAACTCAAGATGCCAACCTTCATACCAATCCCAGTGAAATTGATGGTGAAGTCTTTAGTAATTTGCGCATGAAAACCCCGTAATTTTTGGCAAAAACGTAGACATCCCATGTTGGCAAATGATTGTACAAAAACATGGTCTTCTTCAAGCAATTTCATATCCGTGGGCTCATAATGCACCACAACACCTCATTTATATATTTTTTTATGGATTCCATGCTATCAACATGTCAGGCGCTGCTTGTGAGTTGCTTCCTATTCACCTATAGATCGATTTTAGAACACCTAGACCACATGTAGACTTGTTTTGACAGCACAAACCCTATTACAGTGACAACACTTGTGAACTTTTGGTAGCAACAAATGGTATAAAGTGGAAAAGGAAAGGTAAGAGTGAATGGAAAGAAGTGGATGGCACGAGGATAAAGGTATTTTATGACTCAACAGAACTCTGACATCACTAACACTCATTTAAAATAATACTGTTACACAGCAACAAACTTTCGTAGTGAGGCAAGTGTTAGGATGGACCGTTTTGCTATGGAATTGTTGGAAACTTTCGTAACAAATCATCGGTTTGCTGAACTGTAGTTGCTGTGAAAGTTTGTAAAATTGTCAAATGACTTAATTATGAAACTACGACCTTTATACAAATGGAATCATAACCTTTCCCCTTTTATGATGACCCTACCAAACACTAAATGTACCATATGAAAAATTCTACATGAACCTAAACATGAAAACCCTATTTAAAATGACTAATCAAACTAAAAATTATTTCTAAGGGTTATCATGGATACAACATCCATTGCCCCATAGCTTGCAAATCAGGGAATATCACTCTCCAAAGAGGTTGAGGAGTGCCATGGATAAGACACCCTTATACAAGAGGGTATTCCAAAGACTGAAGGAGACCTGGATTGGGCCTAAGTTAAGCCCTCCTTTGTTTTTAGGGATACGCGAAAGAAATGATCAAATTAAAGAGCAACAAGAGTGGGAAGAAATAGAAAGAAATGCAAGGTTCCATCCTCAGGAAGTGTTAGGTTCCTATACCAATAGGTGTCATATTTCATGATTAACATTGTTGGGCTCTGCAATATGTTCATACCTTCTGGTCTGGTTGCCAAGGTTTTCCCTATTCTCAAGAAATCGAAAAATAAAAAAAAATATATGTAAAGAGGGTATGCCCTAAAAGAAAAATCAAAGGGAAAAAAGAATAAAATGGTCAAAAAAGTGAAAGAAATGAACCCCAAACAAAGGACCAGGAAAGTGTGCAAATACAAAATTCCACTACTATTCTATTTTTGAAATGATCTGATGGTGTGCAGCTGGTTGTTTTATGACCCCATTGATGAATGGCCAAACAGCTTAATCTTGGCTAATTCATGGTTTGAATTTACTTGTTTTAGAGATAGAGAATATAGTCTATACAAACTGTTCAATCTTAGCAGATAAGTAGATAGGTAGAGAAGTAAAGGAGCTCAATAGTTAAACTTGAGCCCTTGGATGTTATAAGTGTAGAATTAGGTAGAATTGTCATGAAAAGAAAAAAAAGATGATGAGGGTTTGCTAGTTCAAATGCACCCAAAGAAGAAAGAAGAAAAAATGTTAGGCAAAGTAGGCTGGGTAGGCAGAATGGTGTTGCAGAATGTGACTTTTGATGTATTGGGTAAATATCATAACTTTCAGTTCCATCACAAGTGCAAAGCAGATACTTTGATACAACTCAAGCAAGGCAGAGTCTCATGACTAACTTCCCTGCATCCTTTTCCCTAATCATTTACTAATCTTCCCCCCCAAAGATATTAAGATATGCTTAATATCACTAAGCTACTCATTCCATTTCATCAGTGTCTAAGGTAAATCCCCATTTTACTTAGGAGAAATGCATCAATATCACATAACCCCTCTTTTCCCCTTTAAGCCTAAGTTTCCTAACATTAAATTTGACGCTTTCAGTGATTTTTCATATTAACAATTAACTTTTATTATATAAATCCCTTGCAAAAATACCCTTCCCCATATTACTGTAAATATATAACATAACCCTCAAATATTAATATTCCGCCCCTGGTTAAACTATAACCATAGCACTGTACAAACGAGGGATTAATGGTTCATCTGGAATTTACTAAAAACCCTCCCCGCGTGCAAAACCTTGGGATTAATTAACATATGGTTAATTAATAACCTAACTTAAACAACCCGCCAACCAATAAACATAGCCCCGACATGATTTATTAACGTTTATTATATTGGGCCCCCGCGCATTAACCCTCCACTATCTTCATAGAGTGCCCACCGTCAGATCTGGGCCCGCTCATCCGACGGTCCACGCGTGTATCGCGACCCCCCTTCCGTCCGACAGTTAAGTCCCAGGGAGCCGGTGGTAGTGCTCCTGTACAGATGCCACACGTCGATCGCCCGCGCTGCTCGCTGCCCCCCCGTCTGAAACCACCCCAGCCCATAAGCGGTGCGGGCAAAACAGCTTACCGCCCTCCCACTGACCCTTCGCTGACATCACCACCACGTCACTGCCACATCACCATCCACCCTTCTGCTAAACGACAAAACGTCCAATCAAGCTAACGTCAGCCATGCAATAAATGCAAAAATCACCCGCCAAAGCCAAAATTTTGTTAAAAACATGATAAAATTTCATTTTCGTCATTTTTCTCTACGAGCAGTCTTCCATGAAAATTACGTCCCGGTGATTGCACGAGCGTACAGCCCGCCACCCTGCCAGATAAGCCACAACGACGTGCTTTGCCATCACTCTTTTCAACCTGCAATTACGCAATTCATCTCCTTGAGCCAGGTATTTACCCATTCGACCAGTTACCCTGCAATTTCAATTTTTCTCTAGAGATTTTACCTAAAAAGCCAAATTCAAGCTAAAAACAGTCCTTAGCTGCCATACAAAACACCAGAACTGCTGCTTTGCCCATCTTTTTCATAGAAGCTCAACCTCCGGTTTGAAAACAAAAGAACCAAACATGGAAGCTCCCGTAGCCCTGAACATTGTGCCCCTCAATGCATCACATAAAGACTAGGATTACTTACCCTTAGCTGACAAAGATTTTAAAATTAAAGAGCTATCTCGTGACATGAACCACCTCCAGGCATTTTACCGAATTAGGAATAGTTATCTGAGCAACTATAATATCTATGGAATATGGGAATCTAATCTTCCCATATATTACCTTCCTTCAGTCAATGTTTTCCCAGATATTATCCACCAATGCTGTGCCAACTATGACCCTGTCACTAAAGAAGTTATAACCCCATACCAAACTGTCCTTTTTTACATAACTGCTGAATCCATCAATGAGATGTTACAGTTCAAACCCACTCAGCCTCTGGCTCCTCTTTCCATGGGATTTTTGCTTGAGCAAGGCTCTCAATTGCCCAATTCAGAAATAACCTGTATTGCTCAAATGTTCATGAAACCAAATTGCCAGCCCCAAGGCCCACCTCCATATTTGCATGTCTGGTTCACTGAAATAGGAAAACTCATAATTGATATGATATCCTTCATCTTGGGATTCAAAACCAGTGAATTTGTTGATGAGACTACCTTAGTTCTGTTGTCAATGTTTACTCCTGGACAGCCCCCTGTTGTCAAGTATGACTATGCAACCTTTATTGCTAACAAAATTAATGAGCAATTCATAAATCTGAACAGAGAAGGAGTCTTCAAGTACACCTCATTCATATACCACCTTTTGCTATATTATCAGCCATATAGCTTTTCATTTCCCATCACGAAATTGGATTCCAAAGGCGAGCGGAGGTCTGTGACCTTTTGGACCTCAGTCTTCCACAATGTCCATGAATCCCCTTATACCTATTGTGAATTCGTTGACTTGTTTATACATCCAACCACCACTCTATTGATAAGAGCTCCTCCTCCTAGGCTCTCGGCTGATATAAAGAAGATTTTACAGCTTTCCAGATAGTACAAGAGAGGTGACTGGTACTTGTACCATAATCACACTGAAATAAGAATATATGGTTGTGAACTGTGCCCTTTCAAGCTGCCCAAATATGTGCCTATGAGACTATTTGCACTGGAGTATTTCAGGCATCTTATCAATGAAGATTTAACCCACTTTTGTAGTGCAAAGAAAAAGGCTCAGCTGAGAATAAAAAACCAGTTAGGCCCTTTTGTTATCCATAAGAGGGAGGCATGGGAAGATGCTGATAAGATATTAGGGGAACAACTTAAATTGAAGACGAGACTTTGGTGGATACCATATGACCCAAATAGCTTTATAAGTGACAAAAAACTAAGGAACAGTCTGTCAGTTTATGTACACCATAGAATCCCTAAAATTGAACAGTTTGCTAATCAACATGACTGGGTAGAGGGTACATTAGTAGAACAAATTAGTGAGCAAGAAAAGATAGAGAGGGCTATGAAAGACCTTGAAAAAACCCTTGACCTGGATTCTTTTGGAAAATTATCCTTCAAGCTACCTCAACAAACAGGGGTTGCTGCATCGTCTGCTGGAACTTCTCAGCAGCCTGTACAAGAAACCAACACACCCGTTACAGGGTTTTCTAAGGGAAAGGAAGTGGCAGACAAAGAGCAACCAACAATGACAGATCAACAAGAGCAAATTCCTCCAGTCCAAA
>APFE030281811.1:18835-43636 GCA_000404065.3 Pinus taeda | reverse complement strand
TCGAAGGCCTATTTATTGTTGAGAAACAATGGAAAAAACCCTTCACATTCCAAAACCTAACCCTGGAAGATGAAACGCCAAATTGTGGGCCCCATTTTTGGGTAAGTTGGTACATCCCGGGGTCGCGAATTGGTCATCTTATCTTCGTTTGACGTGCATGATAGCCCGTTGGAAAGATCTCTCCGAGGACTACGACAAAAAGACAATTTTTAGACAGAAAAATCGCTGGCGGTATATTTCCCAAAAAACGTCGTTTAGGGCCTCAAAACGGCTCCGGAAGTTTAGGACCCAAAAAACTGCTAAAAATAGTAAACTGTGCTATAATTAAGGAAACTGAAAGAACTCAAAGAAGCACTATAGGGGATCCACGTGGAATTAGCGGGTGGCCACCAATATCCACCTGGATCACTTATTGATGTAAATTGTGAGTGTGAAGGATTGAACATGCAACAAGAAAGAAAATGGAGGATGATAGAGATATGTTACGAGGCCTTCCTCAAAATTTCAACAATGGTAGACATAATGTATGGATGTTGCATGGCGGATCCCCTGCGTAATGGCTTTGGGGTTAAAGTCCTCAATTTTGGGTAATAATATGGTAAAGGCTTCGCGAAGAGCGTGGAGTGCGAAAAGTAATGAGTCAAGTCAAATGTTTGTCCGCCCGAAAATAATGTAAAATAATAAAAAGGGAGTCGGCCTACCCATGGTCCGTAGACCATGGGAATGTAAAATAGAGCAAGGCTCTAAGGGTAGAATGTAGTTATAGTTCTGATTTTGGATCTTGAATGTATGGGTTTGTGAAGGCAAGAGTAAATCTGAGTCTGTAAGTCCAAGTCAGGTTGGATAGTAGGGGAATAGGCTCTATTGCTATTTGCGCAGAGGCCTAGTAGAGTCCGCAGCTGTGTGCGCGGACCCCTGCAGCTAAGTGCGCAGGGCAGGAAGAGGATTGTACTATATTGGAGATAATAATAAAGTTAAGTTGATTCTGAGATGTTGCGGATCTATTATCATTCTAGTTTGTGCATCTATTATGATCTCTGTTTTATGCTTATGTTCTGAATTTATGTGAATCTATAACCTTTTTGGGTACGCGTGCTGGTTTATTCTATTAAATGTTTGCTTAAAGACCCTAAGGAGTAAACTCAACCTATAATATTCTCGTTAATAATAAGTGTTAAAGAAGTGCTTGTTCCAAATCTTCGCGGAAGCCTGACAACCATATAGAGTGGCCCGAGACCAAAAGTCTGTTCGTGAAGTTCTCATCAACACATCCCTAGGGTGCAGAAACCTGGTTCCAGCACCCACCCCTGCTACCTCAGGTGAGACTTCAGTCCGCGCTCCGCGGGCTATTGCCAAAAGGGCCAGTAGCGTGGGATTTTTTTGGCTAATAACTCTTCTGAACTTGTGTCATGCCCCAATAAGCCAACAAATGGTTCCATTTCCGAGACCGGGACTTGCCTAAGGGATATCTGATGTATGAACACTAGAACCCTATAAAGAAGGAACTTGAAGAGTGGTTGGATCAGAAGCTGCACGAGTTTGTGGTACAGGAGAATAAAAACCCGCAGATATCAGAGGAGAGGTGGCTGAATCGCTACATATACATGGAAATCCACGAGATCTTTTTCACAACCTTCTCGACAGAGCTGTATGAGTGGATCGCGAGGCTAGCTGACAGTGCGGGAAGGTGTAGACTTGGTCACCCAATAGTGTGGACTCCAGATTTGGTGCACAGGCTAGAAGCGTCTGAAGATAAGATCACAATGGCAGTAGATCATTGGCTGGGTCAGATCATAGGAGGATTCATCACTAAGTTTTCAATAGACAGCACTGTAAGCTACAATGAAGCAGAAAGGCATTTTCTCTAAGGGCCGCGGGGTAAGTACATCAAATCATTGAATACTTGGATTAACATGTTGTTATGTGAAAATAAGGTTATGCGAGTTAATTGATGTCTGGGGTAATGTGGAGCGGAAGAGGCTACCGAGGGATCGAAGGATTAGAAAACAGTCCCCTGATTTCGCTGTCGCGAGAAAGCAAAGAGAAGCTCGCGGGGTTATCTCCAAGAAGCACGGTCCGGTTGATAAACCAGCGCATTCCACTGTTACCACATCCACCCACACCATCGCCCACTTCACCTACATCAACCCCACCCTCATCAACCACATCTTCACCTACCCCACCTCCACCACCTCCAAGGGTTGGAATGGCGAATACGATCAAGTTGCCGGTGTTTAGGGGCATAGGAAATGAGGCACCAGACCAGTTCTTGTTCGTGGCAAAGGCAGTATGGGAAGCCCAAGGCATTACAGATGATAACATTAAAAAGGATACTTTGGTGAGCACGCTATAGGATCGTGCACTGACGTTGTATATAAAGTACTCCAACAATCACCTGAATGCGGGAATAACAGCGATCTAGGATGCATCCAACAAGGAATTTAGCTAGCCAAAATCGGAGACATAATCGATCATTGGGTTCAAAGAATTCGTGATGCTGCCAGGTGAAACTCCATGGGATCTGGATCAGATATTGAAGAGTACGATCCATGAAGCTAACATGACATTGACAGATGTGCAGCACTATGTGTGGTTCGTGGCATCTGTTAGCGCTTGGAATTCACCTAGGCTGAGATAGACAAACTCTCAAGGCTACATCAAACCATTTCACCTCGTAGCTAGCCCTACGAGGTATGAGAAGGCTCTCTCGGGTCAGATTCGGTAGATGTTTCAATATGATAAGCTGACCAATTAGGATCAAAGATATTAGGCTAGTAAATTGATAAGGGGGTTGATTTAAAGATTTTTGGGTTTTTGGCGGCAATTGGAGGGAGTGCAATTCAGGGTGCGGGGATTGAGCACAGTTTTTTGCAGGGGGATCTTTGGGGCAAGGTAGGAGTGAGCGCTGATGCCTTAATCTGAGATGGATGATCAGGGATGATAGAGAAGGAGCTAAAGAGGGCAAACAACCATTTGAATCCTCTCTAGATAGCAGAAAACATAAATTTTGAACAAACTAAAAAGCTGAGCATGTCAAAGCATGTATTCAAACTTTACCACTTCATCTGTCCAAATAGAAGCAAAAGAGAGATGTAGAATACATAAACAAACTTACAATAACATGTAGAGAACACACCATCAACACTACAATCCACAAGAATCCACAAGGATGTCTGCAAAACCCTGGCCTTCTTCCTCTTGAAATTGCAAAGATAGATGTACAATATACAATGAAACTTTCTCCCACAAGAGTCCAACCTTCCAACCCTTCAAAATGACTAAGAAAACACATAATATAGGCAAGCTAACCTCTTCCCTTGCCTCTAGGGGTCGAGCTCATCCTTCTAGGAGCAGTTTGAACTAATTCCAAACTAAGCACTAGATAATAGGCAGCTCAACAACTTGCCTCTATTACTTAGCTAACTGATTCATGCATTAATTATTCACTTTTTACATCAAGGAAGCTTCTAGAAGGGTAAAGAGAGATAAAATCTATCAAAGTGTCATGAAAATATTACATTTATCCATCATCTACACGTAAAAATGGTCAACCATAGTCAAAACAGTGTTTTTTGACAAAAACAGGTCAATTCTGGCAAAGCTGTAGTTTAGGTCGCACCCCCTGTAGTTTAGGTCGTGCCCCTTTGCTGCAACTTTTGAGTGGGTTCCACTGGTCCAAATCAGGTGCACGATGGCTCATTGGAAAGCTTGGTCTGTCTACTTTCCATCCCAAGTAGAATTTCTGCATTTGGAGTTGTTTTTCCCCCTCAAAAACCATTTCTCCCAAGCTCACTTTCTGCAATTCTGGCAAAGCTGGCTCACACGGTCGCGCCCCCGTAGTTTAGGTCGCGCCCCTTTGGTGCAACTTTGGAGTGGGTTCCACTGGTCCAAATCAGGTGCAAGATGGCTCATTGGAAATCTTGGTCTATCTACTTTCCATCCCAAGTGGAATTTCTCAATTTGGAGTTGATTTGACCTGTTGAAAATCAAATCTCCCAAGACTGGTCAAAAAGCTGCCTGAAAGAAGAGTGTTGTTGCAGTCAACTTTTGAATGCCTTACTCAACCCCAAATTGAGCTCATTATAGCTCATTAGAAAGATCTTTGTGTCTAGTTATCATTTTAGCCATCAAGAAAATCATTTGGCCAACCAAGATAGGAGAAAACTTGATTTTTCCAAGGTCACTTCAGAGGTGTCTTTGATTCTCCCGAGGCAACGGTATTCTTGACATTTATTTAAAACCATGACACGTGTGCAAAAAGTGAAAGAGGTTTTTCTTCTTTGGCATTTTGTGGACAAAAACCTCTCTCATTTTTTGAAAATTCATCTCTGACTTCTCTGAAACATCATTTGAGTGAAACTTGCCCTGATGTGTGAAACAAGGAATTTGGTCGAAATGAAGCGAAATGAAGGGGATAGGGGGCTTCTAAATTCTTGGGGAAATTTTTGGGAGTGGGGAGGGATGTTAGGAAGCAGGGGAAAGTTGAATCTCAGAGATTGAGTGAGGGGAACAAAAGGGCAAAACACAGGCCCAACCTAGAAAATTGCCAAGTTGTAGCTAGAAACTAGGGTTTGTGCAAAAATGAGGAATTTGGGGAATCTCAGTGATGGGAAGCATTGGGTAAGGTACTTTAAGGATAGGGGAAGGTGTATGAACATCAGGAAACAAGTTTTGCCGATGATTTGACCGTCCAAGAGAAATTGCCTTCAAAACCCTAGGAGAGGGAAATGACCTTACCTAGGCGCAACTGAAGCATGAACAAGGTGTAAAATGACTCATTAGACACTGAGATGATAATGAAAACCCTATGAATGATGATAGACTCAGCTGAATAGTGACATAGATTGGAATTTGGGCAACTTTGAAAAGAGTGAGAGCAAACCCTAGACCTAATGCCTCGTGACCAAATTTTGCTTGAAGACTTACTAAAATGAAAAAATTTGACCTTGACACTTCAAAATCACTTTGTAAGAGCATATTTGATCACTGGAGGAAGGCTGGAAAGACTGAAACTAACAACAGGGATAGTAGAAACCGGAGCTACAGATACTCCAGAAACAGGTGTGGTAGGTTGAACAGAAGTTGGAGCAGTTGCAGCAGGAGTTTGAGGCAGAGTCTAAGGTGAGCTAGGCCCAGGCTGCTGAACTGAACCAGGTGTAGGGGTTTGAATAGTAGGTTGGACCAGAAACCAAAGGTTGTCCAGGTTGACTTAATAACTGCACATTAGGTTGCATAGTCTATTGAGTTTGAGATGGACCCCACACCATATTCATTCTGAGGTATGGACCCATAGAAGTTTGTGCATATGGAGGACCATAACCTGGTTGAACGTAGGGTTGATAATTAAGCGGTACATTTCCAGCTCCTTGTATAAATGATTGACCAGAAGGTGGTTGGAAACCTTGAGTTGGGCACTAACCTTGAGGTTGATAACCCTGAGGCACGTACTGAAATTGGGGTTGACCTTGAGGTATGTATTGAAACTGGGGTTTCCCTTGAGGTATGTACTGAGTCTGGGGTTGACCTTGAGGTATGTACTGAGTCTAGGGTTGACCTTGAGGTATGTACTGTCCCGAAGGTATGTACTATCCTTGAGGTTGCCCCCCAGGCGGTAACTGACTACCTTGAGGTTGCCCCCTAGGCAGCAACTAACAACCTTGAGGTTTCCCCCCAGGCGGTAACTGACTACTTTAAGGTTGCCCCCCAGGTGGTAACTAACTACCTTGAGGTTGCCCCCCAAGTGGAAACTGACTACCCTGAGGTTGAGGACTTGGAATACTGCCAGACATTATAAGGATTTCTTCTGCGTTCAACACTTGAGGTCCATTATTACCAGTTGATAACTCATGTTCAATTTGTTGAGGAGATGCTCTTGGAAAAGTACCAGTGAGTGACTGGTAACCCAAACGAACAAAAGGACCACTATATAAAAATGTTTCTGGTGTTTGGGAAAACATAGATGACTGTCTTGACATAATCGATGGAGGATAATAACCTCTTGGTGTAGGATGAAAAGGAATTCGAGGTGGTGAAAAACTAAGACTTAGGTTTACCAAAAAAATTGTCAATGATACGTACCAAGCGTCACTACTAAAAGGACTATAGAATATTGATTCATGCTCCCTAAGATTTAAAGTTGGTTGATTTTCGGGAGATGTTACGTGTTCGTCTGGACTGACAAGTTCTTCAATAGAAATGAGGCCAGAAGGAATATTTTGATTAGTTATGTTTCCTACTCTGGGTGAACCAGGACCACTAGAAGTTGGAGAAGAAAATTATGAAGTTGGAGCAGTAGCAGGTTCAGTTTCAGGCTCAGAAATTTCAGGTTCTTCAACTAATTCACTAGAAGGAGAAATACTACCAGTAACTTTGGAAAATGAAACTGGCTCTTGAATATACTCTGTTGCTTGTATTTGATAATCAGGATGAACAATTAAAGATGACTCTCCTACTTCTGGTGATTCAACTCTAGTATCACTAGGTGATACAAGAGCTTGTAGCCCTTCAAGCTGACTTGGTGTGTACTCAGGAGGTTTCCTCCAAAGCCTACGAGATTGTCTCGGTAATTCAACCACGATTAAATATGTAATTAATCACACGCAAACAAAGAAAATTTCAATAAAATCACCTAAAGTCTCTAAAGAAACAAACACTTGAATCACACGCCTAAAAAAAAATTTAAGAGTTCAAACCACACACAAACAGTAACTTCCCGTACTAAAAACACTAGTTGGTGATGAAATCCAATGTCGTAGAATTTTAATACAGAAAGGGCGGTTGGAACAGGTACCCCAACAACCTGCTTAATGAAACAGACTAGCACAAGTTTCTTCACAAAACCATCTTGAGTGAAGAGAACCCCCCAGGGAGTCCAAGTGAGTCTAGTCGACGTCTACTCCAAGTACAGTGAAACCCATCCTTCACCGTCACCTTAGGAAATAATCTTAATTTTATGGACACTAAGGTTACCAACAACAACAAATACAATTGGGGGAACAGTCTATGATCTACGCGCAAGGGTAGAGTAACAAAGCTCAATTCCCTTGAAGGCTCCTCGACATGATCAATCCGAGGTTTACCAACAAGTGATCCTAGGCTCCTTGACAATGGTTAATCTGAGGTTTACCGTTTATAATACATGCAAATCTTCTATCTTTCCCAATGAATCAGACTTGATTGTTTCAAAGGTTCGGACATGATCTCGTGATTGACTCCTTTAAGAGAAGCTTCGCAGAATGTATCAATTACAATTGGATTCATTTCCTACCGCAAGATGTAGCTACTTGTTTGTTTTAACTATCTTGGAGAGTTAATTACTCCCTACTCCAAGATACTAGCCTAAGCTATATTGGTGATAAGAGCCATAGAAATAGAAAAGATTACTAGATCAATTTTAATTAAGCGTTGCTTTTATGGGTTGTTCGTTAAGTCAATAGGTATGGAAATGAAACTTTGATGGTGTGAAGACTCGACTCAAAAAACACTAAAAATGCACCTAAAATGATAAGCAATTTGTTTTTCCTTCAATGAAATTCTAGCTAAAAGAAAGAGTTTGAGAATGCAATTTTTTAAGAAACAATTCTTCCTTTTAACATGGAAATGGAAAGAAAATATTTTTGACTTTTTCAATAAGAACTCAAAACGAGACTACTAATTAAATGCTCCGAATAAATCCCTTTCCTTTTTCAAAACTCAAAACTACAGAAAACAATTTGCTCAAAAGAGATCTACAAGTCCTAGAAAACACTCAAAACTACAAAAACTAATCTTTGAGATCTAAAAACTTTTTAAAAACCTAATTAAATAAAAGCTTCAATTATTTTTTAGGACATTTTACTTAGTTGTTCAGTAAACTAAGGATTCATTTGTTCAGAATAACAAATCAATCAAAAAACATCCAGATATGTTTTCTTTTCTAAAAATGAAATTCAAAACTTATGACAAAGCTTGTTCAAAGATTTGCAAGGAGAAAACTAAATCTATTTCTCACAAAGGACAGATTTCACAACCAAGTCAGACTCATCAAGAAGACGAAAAGACACTAGGGTAATCTAAGGTTTCTCAAGCTTCTGATCTTTGAGTCATTACAAAGACCAAGTGAAAACCACTCCAGGCATGCAAAACTTCTAGAAAATCATCTAAAACAAAAATACCTTGGGAACTCACTCACAGGAGATTTTTGACAGGAAGGATGCAGATCTGGGCAGACAGTAAAAACCCTAAATGAAACCTAAACTTAACTAGAAGAAAATATTTTAGGTTTTTCAAAAAACATTTACAGGGTCCGTAGGCTTACAGAAGAACAAGGTGCGGTCCCGCTCTGTTCACTAAAGGAAACATGCAGATATGCCTGCACTGTCTGTAAAGAGAAAGTGTGGTCCCCTGAAAACTTCGAAAAAAATAAAAAAGAATCCAAATGCTTAAAACTACTCAAGCCAACATACATCAATCAAAAACCAGAAACGAAAACAAGTTTCTCAAATCAAAGACAAAGAAAAACCAAAAAACCTTCCCCAGCAGAGTCACCAATTTGTTGGCCAGATAAATCGATCTTGCTGACAAGACCGATCTCCCTAGCATCAGAAGATAGTCTAGCAGCAAACAGACAAACAAATCTATCTTTCTCTAGACATATGCGATTTATGAATAAATACTATAGAGGTGTTAAGACCCTACCTCAGATCCAACGCTTGTTCGTAGTAGCCATCTTCCAATTCTTCGAAAGAGTTACCCTTGAGAACCTGCAATCACAAACAAGAAAACATCAAATAGTACCTGCATAGCAAATATCATAAATCATTTCTATTATGGTGATCAAGGAATCCATAAAATAAACCATAAATCAACAACTTATTGAGAAAAATAAACTTATTTGTATTAACTTTGAAGTAGAAGAACCTTACAACCTTTTCAGCCTTGATGTTGAACAAGCTCTTCCTGGGGTCTAAAACAGGAGTTTCCTTTACTTTGACAAGCCTTGTACTCTTCCAAATGAGATCATAGAGGTATGTAATCTCTCCTCATAAAAACGCAACTAAGAAGACTAAGTTCCAGCAACATTTCACCTCAAAAATATTCAGCTTTCAACCTCCCAAGTAACCAGCCCAATGCTTCATTTTATAGTGCAGAGGAGGAGGTTACAGGTCCATCTATGAAGGGATAGAATCCTCCTTCAAAGGGATAAGCTCCTCACATCAAGGGGTTATCTCCTTAAGGTATGGGATGCATGAACCTTAAGAGAGCGAACTTGCCACCTCAAGATTCCTTCCAGGAGCTTCTAGAAATGACTAAAAGTGAGTTTTTAGAATATACTCACGTCTTTTTAACTTTTACAGGGGTCCACACCCATAACACAGAGACAAAGCAGTCAGGTGGGTAGGAGACATGACCATTAGGCGCGGGACCGCAAGTAATGCAAAGAGAAAGTGCAGAACCAAAGTTTTAGAGACTTTTGAGGGATTTCTCTTATTTTCAAGGCTTGATATGAGGAACTGAGGCTCAAGACTTGCAAAGGAGGAAAGTATGAGTGGTAATGGACTCACACAGATTGCAGAATGTCAAGGTGACAATTTTAGCACAACAATTCATACCCTATACAATTTCTATAGAAAACACTAATTACCTTTTACATCAAATAAATATTAAAAATCCCGACTAGTGGAAATTTTTAATAATTAAAAACTAACACTTTGACACAACCAAATTCTATGAAACTCTAGACATGATATAGTATGGAAATTTTCCATGACTCTGTATACTAGGACTCACCTAACACTTCAACATCAAGCTTCACACAAATAATTAGCTAAGGAAAAAAACCCCCTAGTGCGAACAATACCTAACAAAATTCTAAGGTACCTAGATGTGTTACATGACTCAATTTCCATCATACTAGAATCATTTTTTACAATGACTCTAAAGGGTTGTAGAATTTGGATTCCATAGAATTGACAAGTTTTTGAAATATGATGATGAAGTTATGAAATTCAAACCTTTTTTTACCATGATGGAATGCTTTGACATGTGCTTTGGCATGGATTCTTTAACCTTTCTATATTTGACACATAAGTGTTCAACAAGTCCCTTCCAAAACCTCACTTCCCCAGCAGAATAAAGACAAGAAGCCTTTCCAAAAGAAGAGTCCAAGAAAAGTAGGTTAGATGGAGAGACTTAAGATCAGCTAAGGAGGAAGAAACTATATTTGAATTGCAAGGAGCCTTGGGAAATGGGACATAAGTGCAATGGAAAATGAAAAGTGCACCACATCGAGGTACATTTAGATAGTTATGAGGAATAAGAGAGAGGATTGGTTCAGGACAATTAGCATAGTTGTACAGATGATGAGCAACCACATTTGGAGATTAGGGGGTGGCACCATAGCCACACTTTTAGGTGTTCTAAATTACCATGTGTTCATTTTTAGAGGGACAATACAAGGAAAATGTGTCACTATGCTAATTGATGGTGGGTTAACCCACAATTTTATTGACTCGGGATTAGCAGCCAAAAGAGGCATCCCTACAAAGGAATTTGGGGAATTTGATGTAGAGGTGGTTGGTGGGTGCAACATGACATGCACCAAAAAGGCTCCACGACTAAACTAGAGATGGTAAACTACACAACAATCAATGAATTCTATGTAGTGAATCTAGCATACACTAACATGGTATTAGGAATTCAATGGTCGATCTGTATAGGGAAGCACTAGAAAAAGTACCATACCATGGAGATGGAATTCATTGCCATGGATGGTAGGAAAGTAATATTGAGATGCATGACCAATGGTACCCCTAGTATTTCTTTAGCCAAACAAATGAAGGGCATAATCAAGAATGAGGACTTATATGTGGTAGTTAAAAATGACACCCAATCATTATCAAGAAAATTGGGCAACTCGTGACCTATCTTGGGAGTATTGTCTCAAATTCATTTTAGTGTTGTTGAAAGGCCATTAGAAGTCTTACTAAGAGATAAATACTCAATAAAGTTGAGTAATGTTGACCAGGGTAGATACTTTCATCTTGGAGATGCTAATAAACTTAATCTACAAGTGTTAGATGCTTGTACAAATGAGAAAGGGTGGGAGATAAATATTGAGCTTTGTGACGATGATAGCCCATTTCGAGAACATCAGGGGGTGGATGGGATGCATATTCATATTTCCTTCTTCAGTTCACTATATTTTCATTTCATTAACATTTGGTGTTTTAGGTTGGTGAGATATTCCCGTGAAAATCACCTTAGTTCAACTATGTAGCAGCTGAAAAGGTAACAAGATTGTATCATGAGGAAATCAATGGACCAAGTTGATGCTTTATGGACCAAATGCCATTATAGGGACCTTCTCCAAATTTGAATAGATGGAGCATGTGACAACAAATGGAATCACTAAATTCCTTTAAATAACATCATTGCTAACTCATTGTATTCACAGGTATTCAAATCTGTTTTTGACATAGCACTCGGGCTAGCCTATAGATATTCAATATACAACAGAATAATTAAGTGTGAGTGTGCATATTCAAATAAAAGGATCTTCCTATTAAAAAAATTGATCTTCCATCATGTGAATTCAAGGTGGTAGATGGGATTCTAGAGAAATCTTACACTAGTTCTACTCTGCAGGATGTTATGGAAGATGTTATGCAATTGGACCATGAGGAGCTATGCTCTTCAATTTTACAAAGAATTTTTATGAAGGTCACTTCACATTTTAGTGGAATACTTCGAGGTATGGTAGAATGTCGCAATAACATAGGCTTCAACTGAGTTGAAATGGTATAGCAATTATATGCCAGAAAATTCTATAGACATGTTTGGGATTGTGGAATTGGTGTCCATGTGATAAGCAATTTCAGGAAGGGAGGACTATAATGTTCCTTTTTTGAATGGTGATCCAAATTTATAAAGTGTAGTGTCCTATTTTTCTAGTATAGTTTTGTCACTCCTATCAAGGGTTATATATATATGATAGGTTGATCACTTGATTGAGGAACAATGTTTTACATACATAGTTATATTTCCTTTTATGTTTATGTATGACAGATTGATCACTCGATTGGGGAACAATGTTTTATATAGTTATATTTCCTCTTATATGTGGCATCATTGATTATCTATATTAGGGTTTTGGTTAAGTAAAATGTTATACATATGATTTTTCTGTTTGTATCTGATTTATGAAGCAGGTGTATGACATGGATGGTCATCCAAGATTGAGACACATATACCCATGGATTCCCATGGTTATGCGGAATAGATGGTTAATTATGATTTATGGATGATACATGATTTGTGTGATTATATATGTCCAATATTGTACTAAGCAAGATGTGGTAGGGTACCTGGTCATTTTCCAACAAGGATGTTCAATTATGAATGACTGTGGAAGTCATTTCTTCAAAACCAAAATGATTGTGGAAGCCATGCACCATTCTAGTTAAAATGTGATTAACTTAATTTCATTATGAAATTCATTTGATTCCTTTGATCTATGGGATTGTAATGTGTGCAGGTCTTTGAACAAGGCCTTACCAGCGAACCATCATATGGGTAGAAGCTCACAATCAGTACCATAAGGAGAAACGCAAAGTTTCAAAGCACAGTAGATGAGAGGGCATGAAAATTAGGGTGTGGAGTCCTAAATCCAAGAAAGATAAAGACGTGGAGTCTTGTATATTTAGGGCACAGAGTCCTGAATATTTAAAAAAGATCAGTTTGCGGAAGCTTGGATCTTTGGAGTAGATCAGGGCGCGGAGTCCTCAATCTACTAAAGCACGGAGATGCATGAAATAGGGGTATGGAATCCCTATTCTCCAAAATAAAATTACTACTCATGGATGAATTTCCTTAAATAAAATTTCATTCTCACAATTTTGGAATTACTTTCTAAAAATAGAAAGTCATGTCCAGCATCTCAAGCACGACTTTCCAAAAATAGTAAATCACTTTACATAAATTGGTAATCAAGCAGAGTTGAAGAAAAATGAATTAAATTATCATTAATCAATCCTAATAGTTCAATCTTGATTGAATAATCAATATTATTATTAATATTATTATTATCTTTTACCAGACTATGATATTATTATATAAAAGGAATTACAGGTCAATTTTATCTCCTCAATTAATTCACACATCTCCTTCATGGCTCTCTCTCTCTCTCTCTCTCAATTAATTCATTATACTCTATTTTATGCACTCATCAAAGAATGGCATATTCCTTTTCAATTATTAAAAATATGTCATAAAATATTCCTCTTACGCTCTCTTTAATGCATATGTTACACTCTATTAATTAAGGCATGCATACCTCTCCTTAATGGCATAAGTTACACTCCTCTAAATGGAATCCAATGCATGAACATTACTCCTCATTTATGACAAGAATTGGTTGCTCCTCCTATATATGAGTGTCATGTATTCTCACTTTGGAATGGTGAGGCCAAGAGTGGTGGAGACTTGAGGAAAATAGTGAGGGAGAGATATGGAGAGTAGCCAATTGCTTCCATAATAAATCTGAAATTATTGACAAAATCCTAAGATCTCTAGCTATTGAGGTTGGCCATGAGTGGTATTGAGAGGAAGTGAAAATTTTCTTCCTTAGTTTGCCTTGAAAATCTCTCTACTGTTGTCTTTTGGCACTGCTTGTGAGCTTTTGCAGCTCGGGGGTTCCAAGGGGGGAAGATGTTCTTAGATATGGTTGGGAGGAAAACCGGGTGGTTCACAATGAGTTGGTAAGGATATTGGAGTTGGAGCATACTCTCATTGGAGCTAGAGAATACTCCCATTTTTTGAGTTGTATAAATTCACTGTCAGGTATGTTGACAACATTATATTGTGCTTATTTTTGTAGTTCATTACATGGTTTTGCTTCTGGTTGTTGATTAAGACTTAGATGTATATCAAATGCTGCACAATAAATGTTGAAGGAATTTTGCAGTAACTATAGTGTATTTTATGTAAGTTTTTTTTTTAAAGTTTCATTACAAGTTGATTTACATCATGTCTTAATGGTTGAAGCATTCAGGCTACCATGAGTTTTATGAAAACATGTTAATAGCACAAATTTGGGTTTTCCTTCTCTTTTTACAGTTGTAGATAAGTTTTCAGAGTATATGTTTGACAAAAGGGATAAATTGGATAGTATGAATTTCTTACTGGTTGTGGTTTTAAATAATCGCATTTCTGGGTGTTTCTGTTTCGATTTATTTTAACTTCGAGGGGTATCTGTACCATATGGCCATGTCGTCCCAACTTTGATTTCAAAAAACTGAGTTTCAGAATCCAGTTCTGTAATCTTGTATATTTTACAGATTTGCTGCTGCTGCCTGGTGGTTTGTCTTGCTGCTTTTTTTTTGTAGCTGTGATTTACCTGGTAATGTCTTTTTATGAAATCAATCTGTTATATAAACTTGGAATTGTTATTTTAAAGTATCAATGGTTAATACATTGATAGTTTAATAAACTTGTGACTGCTTGTTTGATAGTTTAATAGTTAGCAGCTTATTTTGTGACTATTAACCGTTGTTCAAAATTCCCAATGGCTGTAGCTACATCGTTGCGAGCTATTTGTAAAAATTATTAAATATTTATAGTCATTATGTGCCTAAATTTTTATATATGCAGCAATCAAGATGGATGACAGTTATACTTATGTATTAGGTTCACTTCTTGGCATTACTGACAAAGAAAAAGAAATTATGTAATCTTAGATTCATGTTAGTTAATTTTGGTGAAATCGCCTTAAGGGTTATGGTTGTAAGTGTTTGAAAAAATGCCTCAATGGCTGTACATTTCATGCTTGCAAACTGTTTGACATAATGCTTCAATGGTTGTAGCTAATTACATCTATGAATTGTCTATAAAAATGACTAATTAAATTTAGGATTTGCAGCCAAATTGTTTTTGGAGATATCTCAAAGAATAAGCATGATGGTTCCATTGAAGTAAAAATCCATGGAAGGAAAATTGGTTAGGTGAAATTTTGTAATTGTTAGCTCACATATGAATTCATAATAATTGGAAACCACTCCTTTAGAAGTTGAATTATCTTGTTTTTCTTCCCTTTGTTTTACCAAGTAATTCATAGGCATATTATCTAGAACAAAATCAAATTAGTCACTCTTAAACACTCTTAATTGCAATAGAATGAACAATTAGCTTAATGTAAATTGTGGTTTGTAAATATTGATATTATTTATCCCACTAAAGACTCTATCATTTAAATGTGATTTTAAGACTTATGGTTCCAAGTTTTGGATCTTGAGAAACCATGACCCTGTAGCCTTAATGAGAAGTTTAATATTACCATGGGTTAGTTAGTTAGTAGAAATTAGTATGTAGTTTAAAGAACACCAATAAAAATAAAAATATAGATATATAAACTTGCATGAACTTTTACGTCCTAAAAACTTAAACTTAAATAGCATTTTGAGTCAACCTTAGTATAATACTGATGGTTGGTAAGGTGGGACCTTGCATATGGTATTAGAACAGGTTAAAACTCCAGAACCTAGGGCTTTCCTGCTAATATTTATTTACTTACCTAAATTTTTCCTTGGTCAGGTTAAGTAATCATGGAGAGAACCTCAAGGAGGAGGAAGGACGTCTCATCTCCACCTCCCCAAGATAAAGAATCTGAGCAAATATCCATCAGGGAAGTAAGGGATATGATGTTATCTTTCCAAAAGATGACTGAAATCTTGATTAGTAGGGTTGGGGGAAATCCTTCAGTACCTGGTTCTTCATCTCAATTAGAGAGGCAAGAAATACCATCTGATGGAGATGTACATAGAGAGTTGGAAAAAGTTAAGCTTCCTATCTTTAAGGGTACCAAAAAAGGGGAGGTAGCAGAAGCTTGGTTGGAAAACATGTGCCTATGTTTTGAGTTGCGGAATTATTCTAACAACCAAAAGGCGAAGTTGGCTATATACCAACTTAAGGAGACTGCACTATTATCGTGGAGGAACTTAGAATCCCAATTGGGATACTCCATGTCTACCTTGACATGGGAACGATTTGAAGAGGAATTTTGAGCAAAGTACCTTTTTGCTAAATACTTGGAGAGGAAATTGAATGAGTTCCATGATCTTAAGCAAGGAACTAAGACAACCCTTGAATATGAAGCACGATTCATGGAGTTGCTTAGATATGCTACTCATCTAAATACTGAAGCCCTCAAGGTAAACAATTTTTTGTATGGATTGAATCCTATTATAAAGGAAAAGTGCGCATTTTGAGGCCTACTACGTTGCATGAGGTAGTGCAATAAGCAATTATAGCTGAGGAAGAATTATTGGGGAAAAAGGGGGGGGGATAAAACCCCAAATCTATCATTCCATGGGAAAGCTCCTCGAAGGGGAGGCCAATATGTAAGACATAAGTTAGGTGGTTCACATCATCAGGGATTTCAAAAGAATCCTACTTTTAAGAACTAAAGAAATAACCCAAGGCAACATCTTCAACAAAGTAATGCTCACACTCAAGAATCACCTAATAAAAGGGTCAAATTTATGAAAACTGCTCCCACTAATGGATGTTGGACTTGTGGAGGACCTCATTATGAGCGAGATTGCCTTGAAAAGAAGACTGAAGCACAATCAAAGCAGGAACAAGCCACTGTTAGAGATATGGGCAGAGCCCATAGGATTCATGCAGTTGTGCAAAATCGGCAAGTCGAGCATTAGTCTACAGTGCTTGAAGCATCACGTAAGATAAATGGTATGGTTGTTAGTATTTTGATTGATCCTGGTACAATTGAAAGTTTTATTTCTCCTAATGCTTTATTGAAATGTAAATTGGTGGTGATAGAGAAAAAAGATTTTGATCAGGTTCAGATGGCCTTAGGGAGATCTCAAAAGGTTGAACGCTTAGTGCAAGAGTGCCCTTAGACTTGGGAGTGTGTATCACAAATGTGAATCTTTATGTGACACCACTTGGTCACTATGATGTGTTAATTGGGATGGATTGGCTTGAATCCCACTGGCTTGTTCTTAGTTGTCGAAGCAAAACCCTTCATTTTTTGAGTGATGAGAGCCAATATATGGTTATCCATGGGGAAAGGACACCTGTTTCTTTAAGACTTATCTCATTCTTACAGATGAAGAGAAGTCTTAAGAAAAGATGTCAAATGTATGTTGTAATGACTTTAAATGAGGGAGAGATTTCATCCTTTGAACAATATCCTTTCTTTTCAGAATTCTCTGATGTCTTTCCAAAGGAGTTGCCTGGTTTACCTCTAAAGCGGGAGATTGACTTCTCCATAGAGCTAAAGCCTAGTACCAAACCTATATCCAAAGCTCCCTACTGAATGTCTATTGTTGAACTCCTTGAGTTGCAAGTGCAACTTCAAGAGTTATTGGACAAGGGTATGATTAGACCTATTGTTTCACCTTGGGGAGCTCCAGTGATATTTGTAAAGAAAAAGGATGGATCCCTTTGACTCTGTGTTGACTACAGGCAATTGAATCGAGTAACTATTAGAAATCAATATCCTTTGCCTCGCATTGATGATCTATTTGATCAAATGAAGGGAGCCACCATATTCTCCAAGATCAATCTTCGATCTGGATATCATCAGCTCAAAGTTGAAGAAGAGGATATTTCCAAAACTACTTTTCGAACTCATTTTGGTCATTATGAGTTTGTGGTTGTTCCTTTTGGGTTATCTAATTCCACAGGAGTGTTTATGAGTCTGATGAATGGTGTATTTAGGAATCACTTTGACAAATTTGTACAAGTGTTCCTCAATGACATCCTAATCTATTCAAATTCCCTAGAAGAGCATGAGAAGCACCTGAGATTAGCGTTACAATGCTTAAGAGAAAAAAAAAATAATGCAAAAATGTCCAAATGTTCTTTTTTCCAATCAAAAATCCATTATCTTGGACACATTATCTCCATTGAAGGCATTGTTGTTGACTCAGCAAAGATCGATGCAATTTCAGAATGGCCAACACCCTCTAATGTGCATGAAGTGCGTAGCTTCATGGGTATGGCAAGATACTATCGGAGATTTGTGGAGGGGTTTTCAAAAATAGTCAGCCCTATCACTTCATTGCTTAGGAAGGGAGTACGGTTTAATTGGACAAATGAGTGTGAGCAAGCATTTTCCAAGCTCAAACAATGTTTGACTACAACTCCAATACTTAAGGTTCTAGATATGGATAGACCATTCATAGTATGTATCGATGCGTCAAAAGATAGATTGGGTGTGGCATTATCACAAGATGGTAGGGTGATTTCATATGCCTCTAGGAAGTTAAGGATGCATGAGGAAAACTATGCAACCCATGATCTAGAACTAGTAGCTATAGTTCATGCCTTACGACTTTGGTGACATTATCTGGTGGGAAAGAAATTTGAATTTAAAACAGATCACAGAGGCTTGCAACATATATTTACTCAAAGTGATCTAAATTCTAGGCAAAGAAGGTGGTCAGAACTCCTAAGTGAATATGATTTTGACATAACTTACATCAAGAGTACATTGAACAAAGTAGTCGATGCACTCAGTTGAAGACCACAAATATTTTTAGTAATTCCATTGAAGATTGATTTACGGGAGCACATCTTGAGGGCACAAGATGTAGATGAATGGTGCAAGGAAGTTAAAGTTTCTCTTTTTGGGGAGGGGGCTAAGAAAAATAAGGTAGAAGGGTATCCTTGTGATGACGACGGTATGGTGAGATTCATGCACAAGATTGTAGTTCCAAATCAAGATGGGATTCGTGAGTTCATTTTGAAAGAAGCTCACCATGCAACATATATGGCTCACCCAGGAGTTCAGAAGATGTATGCTGATTTAAAGAAAATTTTCTTTTGGGCATGCATGAAGAAGGATGTAACAAATTTTGTGGCAAAAATGTTTGGAAAGTCAGCTAGTTAAAGAAGAACATGGTCATCCAACAGGATTGTTTTAGCTGCATAACATTCTTGAGTCCAAAATGGAAGTAATATCTATGGACTTTATTGTTGAATTACATGAAACAACCAAAAGGCATAACTCCATTTTGGTGGTGGTAGATAAACTTACTAAGAGTGCCCATTTTATACCTGTTATAGATACTTACAAAGCATCTAAAATAGCACAAGTATTTATCAAGGAGGTGGTTATACTTCATGGTTTTCCTAAGAAAATCATATCAGATAGGGCCTCTATATTTACATGAAGATTTTGGACTAGTTTCCAGGGAGCCCTTCAGACACAATTAAATTTCAGTACAGCTTATCATCTGGAGACTGATGGCCAAAGTGAAAGAGTAAATCAAGTGTTAGAGGACATGCTTAGAATGTACATAATGGATCAACAATCTAAGTGGGAATATTATCTTCCTTTAGTGGAGTTTGTTTATAATAACAGTTATCATCGCTCCCTTAGTATGGCACCTTATGAGTTATTGTATGGAAGACCATGCAGAACCACTTTAAGTTGGGATAGATTAGAGGACAGAATCTCAGTAGATCCTGAAATTCTTCAAGAAATGGAAGAACAAGTTTGTCGTATAAGGCAAAGATTAAAGCAGGCACAAGATAAACAGAAGAGCTATGCTGATATGAATAAAGTGGATCATAGTTTTAAAGAAGGGGAATTTGTTTTTCTTCGAGTAAAACCTCATAAAAGCTCTATTAGGTTTGGGAAAGGATCTAATCTCTCTCCTCGATTTGTTGGACCTTTTGAGATCATCGAAAGGGTTGGACCTGTGGCATATCATCTTGCTTTACCACCAGTATTTCATCGTATGCGTGATGTATTTCATATTTCAGTACTACGAAAGTATGTTCATGATCCTTCTCAAAATTTATATTGGCATCAATTACAGGTAACGGACAAAGGAACTCTTAAGGCAGAGCTAGTTTTCATTTTGGACCATCGCACTCGATAGCTCAGACGCCGCATGGTGGACCAAGTAAAGGTCCAATGGGACTCGTACAGTCCTAGTTCCGCCACTTAGGAAGATGCATCTTCTATGTGTCTTGAGTTTCCTTTTTTGTTTAGTTAAACTTCGGGCCCAGTTTACTCCAAGAGGGGGAGTATGTAGTGTCCTATTTTTCTAGTATAGTTTTGTCACTCCTATAAGGGGTTATATATATATGATAGGTTGATCACTTGATTGAGGAATAATGTTTTACATACATAGTTATATTTCCTTTTATGTTTATGTATGACAGATTGATCACTCGATTGGGGAACAATGTTTTATATAGTTATATTTCCTCTTATATGTGGCATCATTGATTATCTCCATTAGATGGTTTTGGTTAAGTAAAATGTTATACATATGCTTTTTCTGTTTGTATCTGATTTATGAAGTAGGTGTATGACATGGATGGTGATCCAAGATTGAGACACATATACCCATGGATTCTCATGGTTATGCGGAATAAATGGTTAATTATGATTTATAGATGATACATCATTTGTGTGATTATATATGTCCAATATTGTACTAAGCAGGATGTGGTAGGGTAAATGGTCATTTTCCAACAAGGATGTTCAATTATGAATGACTATGGAAGTCATTTCTTCAAAACCAAAATGACTGTTGAAGCCATGCACCATTATGGGTAAAATTTGACTAAGTTAGTTTCATTATGAAATTCATTTGATTCCTTTGATCTATGAGATTGTAATGTGTGCAGGTCTTTGAACAAGGCCTTACCAGTGAACCATCAGATGGGTAAAAGCTCACAATCAGTACCATAAGGAGAAACGCAAAGTTTCAAAGCACAGTAGATGAGAGGCCATGGAAATTAGGGTGTGGAGTCCTAAATCCAAGAAAGATAAAGATGCGGAGTCTTGTATATTTAGGGTGCGGAGTCCTAAATATTTAAAAAAGATCAAGTTGTGGAAGCTTGGATCTTTGGAGTAGATTAGGGCGCGAAGTCCTCAATCTACTAAGGCACGGAGATGCATGAAATAGGGGTGCGGAATCCCTATTCTCCAGAATAAAAATATCACTAATGGATGAATTTCCTTAAGTAAAATTTCATTCTCACAATTCTGGAACGATTTTCTAAAAATAGAAAGTCATGTCCAACATCTCAAGCACGACTTTCCAAAAATAGAAAATCACTTTACATAAATTGGTAATCAAGCAGAGTTGAAGAAAAATGAATTAACTTATCATTAATCAATCCTAATAGTTCAATCTTGATTGAATACTCAATATTATTATTATTATTATTATCTTTTACCAGACTATGATATTATTATTAAAAAGGAATTACAACTCAATTTTATCTCCTCAATCAATTCACACAACTCCTTCATGGCTCTATGTAACTCTCTCTCTCTCTCTATCTCTCTTTTAAATAATTCGTTATACTCTATTTTATGCACTCATCAAAGAATGGCATATTCCTTTTCACTCATTAAAAATATGTCATAAAATATTCCTCATACGCTCTCTTTAATGCATATGTTACACTCTCCTTAACTAAGGCATGCATACCTCTCCTTAATGGCATAAGTTACACTCCTCTAAATGGAATCTAGTGCATGCACATTACTTCTCCTTTATGACAAGAATTGGTTGCTACCCTATATATGAGTCTCATGTATTCTCAATTGGGGATGGGGAGGCCAAGAGTGGAAGAGACTTGAGGAAAATAGTGAGAGGGAGAGATATGGAGAGTAGCCAATTGCTTCCATAATAAATCTGAAATTATTGTTAAAATCCTAAGATCTCTAGCTATTGAGGCTGGCCATGAGTGGTATTGAGAGAATCTCTCTATTGTTTTCTTTTGTTACTGCTTGTGAGCTTTTGCAGCTTGGGGGTTCCAGGGGGTGAAGTTCTTCCTCGATATGGTTGGGAGGAAAACCGGATGGTTCACAATGAGTTGGTAAGGATATTGGAGCTGGAGCATACTCCCATTTTTGGAGTTGTATAAATTCACTGCCAGATATGTTGACAACATTATATTGTGTTTCTTTTTGTAGTTCATTACATGGTTTTGCTTATCTGGTTGTTGACTGAAACTTAGATGTATATCAAATGCTGCACAATAATTGTTGAAGGAATTTTGCAGTAACTGTAGTGTATTTTATGTAAGTTTTTTTTTTTGTACAGTTTGATTGCAAATTGATTTACATCATGTCTTAATGGCTGAAGAATTCAGGCTGCCATGAGTTTTTTGAAACATGTTAATAGCACAAAATTGGGTTTTCCTTCTCTTTTTACAGCTGTAGATAAGTTTTCACAGTATATGTTTGACAAAAGGGATAAATGAGATAGTATGAATTTGTTTTTGGTTGTGGTTTTAAATAATCACATTTATGGGTGTTTCTGTTTTGATTTATTTTAACTTTAGGGGGTATCTGTACCATATGACCATGTCACCCCAACTTTGATTTCAAAAAATAGAGTTTCAGAATCTGGTTCTATAATCTTCTATATTTTACAGATTTGTTGCTGCTGCCTGGTGGTTTGTCTTGCTGTTTTTTTTGTAGTTGTGATTTACCTGGTTTATGAAATGAGTTTGCTATATAAACTTGGAATTATTATTTTAAAGTATCAATGGTTAATACATTGGTAGTTTAATCAACTTGTGACTACTTGTTTGATAGTTTAATAGTTAGCAGCTTATTTTGTGACTGTTAACCGTTGTTCAAAATTCCCAACGGTTGTAGCTACATCATTGCGAGCTATTTGTAAAAATTCTTAAATATTTATAGTCATTACGTGCCTAAATTTTTGTATATGCAGCAATCAAGATGGATGACAGTTCTTCTTATGTATTAGGTTCACTTCTTGGCATTACTAACAAAGAAAAATAAATTATGTAATCTTAGATTCAGGTTAGTTAATTTTGGTGAAATTGCCTTCAGAGTTATGGTTGTAAGTCTTTGACAAAATTCCTCAATGGATGTACCTTTCATGCTTGCAAACTGTTTGACATAATGCTTCAATGATTGTAGTTAATTACATCTGTGAATTGTCTATAAAAATGACTAAGTAAATTTAGGATTTGCAACCAAGGTGTTTTTGGAGATATCTTAAAGAATAAACATGATGGTTCAATTGAAGTAAAAGTCCATGGAAGGAAAATTGGTTAGGTGAAATGTTGTAATTGTTAGCTCACATATGAATTCATAATAATTGGAAACCACTCCTTTAGAAGTTGAATTATCTTGTTTTTCTTCCCTTGTTTTACCAAAGAATTCATAGGCATATTATCTAGAACAAAATCAAATTAGTCACTCTTAAACACTCTTAATTGCAATAGAATGAGCAATTAGCTTATTATAAATTGTGGTTTGTAAATATTGATATTATTTATCCCACTAAAGACTCTATCATTTAAATATGATTTTAAGACTTATGGTTGTAAGTTTTGGATCTTGAGGAACCATGACCCTGTAGCCTTAATGAGAAGTTTAATATTACCATGGGTTAGTTAGTTAGTAGAAATTAGTACGTAGTGTAAAGAATACCATCTAAAACTAAAAATATAGATATATAACCTTGCATTAACTTTTACGTCTTAAAAACTTAAACTTAAATAGCATTTTGGATCAACCTTAGTATAATACTGATGGTTGGTAAGGTGGGACCTTACATATGGTATCAGAGCAGGTTAAAACTCTAGGGCCTTGGGCTTGCTTGCTAATATTTATTTACTTACCTAAATTTTTCCTTGGTCAGGTTAAGTAATTATGGAGAGAACATCAAGGAGGAGGAAGGAAGTCTCATCTCCACCTCTGCAAGATAAATAATCTGAGCAAATATCCATCAGGGAAGTAAGGGATATGATGTTATCTTTCCAAAAGATGATTGAAGTATTGATTAGTAGGGTTTGGGGAAATCCTTCAGTGCCTAGTTCTTCATCTCAATTAGAGAGGCAAGAAATACCATCTGATGGAGATGTACATAGAGAGTTGGAAAAAGTTAAGCTTCCTATCTTTAAGGGTACCACAAAAGGGGAGGTAGCAGAAGCTTGGTTGGAAAACATGCGCCTATGTTTTGAGTTGCGGAATTATTATAGCAACCAAAAGGCATAGTTGGCTATATACTGACTTAAGGAGAGTGCACTATTATGGTGGAGGAACTTAAAATCCCAATCGGGATACTCCATGTCTACCTTGACATGGGAACGATTTGAAGAGGAATTTTGAGCAAAGTACCTTTCTACTGAATACTTGGAGAGGAAATTGAATGAGTTCCATGATCTTAAGCAAGGAACTAAGACAATCCTTGAATATGAAGCACGATTCATGGAGTTGCTTGGATATGCTACCCATCTAAATATTGAAGCCCTCAAGGTAAACAAGTTTTTGTATGGATTGAATCCTATTATAAAGGAAAAGGTGCACATTTTGAGGACTACTACGTTGCATGAGGTAGTGCAACAAGAAATTATAGTCGAGGAAGAATGATTGGGGAACAAAGGGGGGGATAAAACCCCAAATCTATCATTCCATGGGAAACCTCCTCGAAGGGGAGGCCAATATGTAAGACATAAGTTAGGTGGTTCAGATCATCAGGGATTTCAAAAGAATCCCTGGCCAGGGAAAATTTTAAGAACCCCCCTAAATTTACATGTATAATAAATAGGCAAATCTCCATGGTATATAGGAAAAATGGAAGGCGATTTTATCAATAATATGATATGTATATATAATTTTTTGGCGAATCTCTCACCAAGCATGGCGAATATTTTACTCAATTATAAAATCTTGTGTTTATTGAATACACAAATGAAATCGTTGCATTTCTTTAAAATATCTTTTGAAATCAAAATTACCGAAATTACATATCGATAACCTAGTGGGTGTAGGATAAAATTTACCCGTGTCAT
>APFE030281811.1:0-16962 GCA_000404065.3 Pinus taeda | reverse complement strand
CTCCTTTAAAATAAGGTGGGCTATTTGAGGTGATTTGTAAAAATGTACTATGATACAAAATATTCGCCCACTAAAAATTTAAAACCCCTTAATTTCACCAAAGGGCGAACATTCGCCCCTAAAATCACCCCTATCCCTAGCCAAAACCTCAAAGTCTATTTTTCTATAGTCAGCTGATGTCTTTGGCTACTGGATAGTTGGCTGCATGAAGGACACCTGCATTTTTCCTGCTTTGATGTCAAACGCTGACATCAACCTGTGTTGATTTGTTGGTGTGTGCATGAAGTATTAAGCATATGTTTCAGCCTTCAACTACTCATTTCTCAACTTGATCTCCTTGTATCTGTCCTTGATATCCTTTTCTTTATCTACTGGGCTGGTGAAAGAAGAAACCTCAACACCGAGATGTCTCTCAATCAGTTGAGTGTTAGATATTGAGGGCTACTGTGTTTCTCCTGAAGCTGTTTTACCTTTGCTTCTTTCCACCATTGTATCAGTGTCAGTCATTTCAACTGATTCAATGGTGTCCTCCTATTCAGTTACAGGATTTATCTTGGGCCTCTTCCTGTAACTGATCTCAAACTACTCATCAGTGGTTTCCATGGAAGAACTGGAACCCTCCTCCCTATTTCTCTTTGGGTTTCTCTCCTCATTTGCAGGAGTCTGTTAAACATGAGGAATGTTCATTGGTTCTCCTAGTTCTGGAACCTGCAGGAAGAAAGTTTCATCAATCTGTCTCTCTACATTTATCAATGTATTCTCTACATCCACTACAATTCTATCCATGTCAATTAGAGTGTTTTCCAGCCATTCTAATTGGTTGGCAAACCTCTCAATGTTTGGTCTAGGATGATGGATGAAAGGTCCCAATTTGACCTTGATCCTTAGTTTATTTATGACTCCATGAGGGCCATATTGCCACATAAAACTGTTTTTGAACTTCATTTGTTGTAGAATCTTATCTGCCTCTGGTCCAGCTTCCCTGGTGCTACAAATGAAGGGGACCAATTGGTTTTTCATTTTGAATTGAGTTTTCTTCCTAGTTTCTAGGAAGTTGACTTCATCAGAATTGATAATCTGCCTAAAATATTCTAGTGCAAATATCCTTATGGGGAGGTATTTGGGTAGTTTGTAAGGGGTAAGTTGGCATCCATAAATTCTTATCTCTGTGTGGTTCTGGTACAGATACCAGTCTCCCACCTTACTGTTCTTGGCCAACTATAACACCCTTTTGATCTCTTGGTTGATTCTAGGCTGAGGGCTAATAGTTAGCATATTCATGACTGGATGGACAAATGAATCAATGAAGTCCTTATAAGTGAATGTAGTGGAGTACTTTTGGATCAAGGGTGTCCAATAAATAACTGATCTTTGATTTCCCTTGGTATCCAACTTCTGAATGTTAACTGGGAATTTATCTGATTGATAATATAAGAACATATGAAATAATACAGAAGAGTACTTGAAGACTCTTTCAGTAGGTAATCTAGTGAACTGTTCCTGCATCTTGCCTACAATGAACTGAGTATAGTTGTAAATAATAGCAAGAGGCTTTCCTGGGCTAAAGATGGAAGGGAATTCCAAGACAACCTCATCCACGTGCTCATCTGTGGTGTATCCTAAGATGCAAGAGAGCATAGTAATAATTTGTCTGCCTCTCTCAGAAAAAATAGTGGCAGCATAAGGGGGGACTATCTGTGGGAGTATGACATTCCTCAATGGTGAAAGTTTGGAAAATTTGTGCTATTATGGGTAGGTCTAACTTGGTATAAAGGTCCAACAATTCTCCAATAGACAATGGGGTCTCATTAGGGCTTGGTTGGACCTGCAACATTTGGTTAATGGATTCTGCAGTGATGGTAAACAATACTTATTGGTTAGGGGTGACAATGTCCCTTTGGCTAGGCATGTAGCAAGCATGACAGAAGTGGATAATATCTAGGAATGGATGTACTTCTGGAAACAAATATTTGGGCAAATTAGACTCCCAAAGGTGGATGTCATCGTTCTGGTTTAAGAATCTGTCCTTACTCAAGCAGTGGAACTTTAGAAGGTAGGCAGGGGAGGCTGTGTCCTTTATTTGGAAATATTTGTGTGCTAATGCAAAGTGGTCAATGTCCAAGTGAGGGGTTTGTAGAGGTCTCACTTTCAAAGAGGTTTGGGAAGCCATAATTTGGTGTACATATATGAATTAGGCTTTGAGGGGTTTTAGGAGTGAGTTTAGCAGTTCTGGTACAGTGAGAGGGTAATTATAGTCTACAAAAGAAGGGTTTTTGGGTATAAATAGGTTTCTTTTAAATTCAGGGAATTTTCTTGAATTAATTCGATTAATTAAGCTTCCAATTAGACTATATGATTTCAAATTGAAGGACTGTTTTGGTTTTCCCAAAAATACCGGGAAATCGATGGTCTAGCTTGCAAACTGGGTTCAGTGGTAATTGTAGAGGGTACGGTTGCTTCAACTGTGAACTGGTTGCTTCAACTGTGAACTGGTTGCTTCAGTTAGGTGTCTAGAGCTTCTTCAGGTGGCAGACAATGGTCAATTTTCTCGCAGAGGTCTTAGGGTGTCGCAATGGCTAAGCGGTAGTTGCAGTGAAGAATGAGCGAAAAGAGTGAATTGGGGCTTTTCTGGCCTTTTAACGGGTAACAGTCACATTTTGGCGCAGAAATTATGAATGAACAATGGGCAGTTTTCAGCTTTGGCGGGGAGGTGGTTTTCTGGGCCATCGCACTGCTTTTGGAGGGCGGGTGGTATTTTTTGTGAGCACACGATCTCAACTGGTTCCATCACGTAGTAGAATAGGGCTCAGGAAAAACCGTGAATCTCGCATGCTCTCGGGCTATTATCGGTTGAATAATGAACCCACGCGATATGGATGCGCACCGTTGGATCTGGGGGCAGGAGATTGGATGACTGTCACGTGATTAAGATGCACAGAGGGAATTGGGAAAGGGATTTGCAGGGCCCGGGGTTTAATTACATAGAAATGTAATTAATTAACTAATAAGGTCAGGATTTTTAACATAAGCAGCGGGTTAATAAAGTGGGACTAGGGGTTATGTGGCGGGGTTTTTTAACCGCACCAAGGGTTGGTGGGTTAAAAGAGGCTTGTCGGGGAAATATGAAATGGGGGGTTTAATTAGATAAAGCGGGGGGAGAAAAACTTAGGATAAATGGTTTTTTGTGGGTTTTGAAGTGAAATAGGGAAATTAATAAGGGGGAAGGTAATATTTGCAATGGGGAATGGGTTTCACACTAAGGAAAAGGGGTTTGGGGTAGGGGGATGATTTTTGAAAGGTAATTACTAGGGAAATGTGTGAAACGAAGGGGTAAGGGTCAAAATGAGGGGAAAAGGTATTTATAAGTGATGAAGGGGTAATGGGGAAATTAGCAAATAAGCATGGGGGGTGAAATGAGGGGAAGTTAGTTAAACCAGCTTGTGAATATCCTTTCTTTCTCATGAATCCTCTTGCACATGAAACATAGGATTAAGCATGATAAATGTGCTCTTTGACTTAGCAAACTTGTGCATTTGTAACCTTTCTTCTACCTACCCTTTATTTATCCTAACATTTTTTCTTCATTTTATTGGGTGAATTTGAGCTTGCTAACCCTTTATTTCCTTTTCTTTTGACAAGCAAACTATCTAATTCTAACTTTATAACTTCTAATGGCTTAGATTAAACTAATGAGCTCACTTTTATTCTCTACCTAACTACTGATCTGCCAAGGTTAAACAGTTTGGCTAGATGCTGATTCTCTATTTATCAACATAAAATTTAAAGCATGAATAAGTGAAGATTAAGCTATTTGACCATCATGGATTGTGGCATTTCTGACAAGCTGCACACAACCTTATTTTACAAAGTAAAGTAAAAATTAGTGGCATTTGAATTTGCACACTTTCATGATCTGTTTTATTTCTTTTTGGGGTTCATATCTTTCACTTTTTTTTCACTTTTTCTTTCTTTTTGTCCTTCGATTATCCTTTTAGGACATACCCTCTTTTCATTTTTTAATTTTTAATATGGAAAACATTTTGCAGAAAGAAAAAGTATGTACAATATTACAAGACTAACCAAATCCAATTCAAAATTATGAATCCTATTATTATAGGACCCTAACAACATCCATCCTTGTTTGGCCTAGTGATTGGGTGGAGATCATGGTAAATCTTGTTATGATCTGTTCATTGTGCTGCCCTAGTGATCTATGATGGATTATGGCAAAGCCTGGTTTCTATTGATGAGGGTGAGGTGGTTTAGCCTTGGTATGCCCTTATTGGTTCTTTTGGTTTGAGTCCCATATTCATGTTTGGAATATGGCACGAGGGTGAATGGGTGAAGAGAGATTTGGCTCAACCATTCTATGGTCGGGTGGAATGGTTTAGTCCCATCTTGAGTTGGTTTATTGCATTCATTAATGAAAATTTCATTCACTTGATTTTCATGTGTAAATGTATTGATGTATATGTGGATTCTATGGCTGATATGTTTATGATATTTCTATCCCTATTATGTTGGTTAAATGTATGTTTTATGACAACATCTATGTATGGCTCTCAACATGTTTTTACTTGTAAATGAATGGATAATTTATTTATGGCCTAACAGATGATAATGCAACAAATGACATGAGGGAACAATGGTTCATAGCGATTCTCAGATAAGTATGATATCCCTACACTTAATTCTATTGTTTACACCTGTAGGTTATATGTTGAGGATACTTTTGACGAAATGTCTGTCATGGCTAGTAGGGATTTGGTTAAGGTATTGTTCAACTTATTGCTTTGGAATCATTATTTCTCTGTAATTTTACCGATTTTAAGCTATCACTCCATTCTGGGCAGTGACCTGGGCTCTCAGCCTGAAAAGGCAGCTTAAATCCTAGGGTCATTGGCATATAACTAGCAATTTTAGTCTCTAGCAACTGGCAAGAAAGCCTATGCAAGCGACTTTAGGTTTCTAGACACTTTATTACCCATATCATGGGAGAGACTGAGGCCTAAGATGTCCAGAACATCAGTGGGACCCAGGGACAAGCTGTTTGAGTGACTGACTTGTTTCTTGAGGATTCTGAAGCTGATGATGGATGTTTGTGTGTGATGTTTCCATTGATTCCACTTCATTAAGGTCACATAGGAGGTTGAATCCAATCATAGTAGCCTCTTGTCTCATGTTTACCTCGGTTGGCTAGTTACTTGTGTAGATGTGGGAGGAGGGTGTTACAGTAGATGCTCCCATACTTGGTGGGGAACCTACCAAGACCCCCAAAGTCTTGACTTGGACATGTTATCTTTTATGCAAATGGTCCTAGATTTGGTAGGGAACCTGGCAGACATCCAACATCTTGACTTGGGTAGGTGTTTCACTTTGCAAATGCTCATAGTCTTGGTCGAGAACCTTGCAAGCATCTAACGTCTTGAATTGGGTGGGATCTCCATTTTGCAAACACTCTTAGACTTGGTCAGGAACCTAGTGGGCCTTGAATATCTCGACTTGGGTGGGTGCTCCACTATGCATATGGTTCTAGACTTGGTTAGGAATCTAACGGACTTGGAACATCTTGACTTGGGCAGGTACTCCACTTTACATACTCTTCCAGACTTAGTCGCGAACCCGGTGGCCCTCCAACTTCTTGACTTGCAAATGTGCTCCACTCTATAGACACTCCTGGACTCAGTTGCGAACTTGGCGGTCCTCCAACGTCATGACTTGGTTTGGTGCCCCAGTTTGCAATTGCTCCCAAATAGGGTTGGGAACCCTACTAACCTTCAAAGTATTTCCTCGTATGGGTGCTCCAATTTATAGATATTATCATACTCGATCAGGATGAACATATCAATGAAATTAATCGATGTAGGATGAACTCATCGACCTAGGACGAAGATATTGGGACAACTAATCAACTTATTCATTCAGAGAAAGCAACAATTGTTATTCCACCGATTTCACTTTTCATTTCACAGTCCAATGAGCCCATAAAATCATTCCATGGTGAATCATAAATACCAGAGGAACATAAGAAGGAAAAAGGAAGTGCAGTAAATGAAAACAATATATTTTTTAATTTAGTAACCAAAGAACCCACAGTAATAACCATTTTTCATCAATGTTTCAAATCCCAACAGGGATCCATCATCAGGACATTCTTGAAGGGTTATAATTTTCCATCAATAAATATCCTGATAACTAATAAAAATAAGAATGTTAATATGAGCCAAAGAGAACATGATTGGGAAATCATAATCACACATATTGGGTTTGAGCCTCCATTTTGTCACACCAAAAGTGAAATGGATACCATCATATTTTCTATACAAAGCTACAACAAATAGCAACATGCAATACATTGGTCATTTATGATTAGCTACAATTTCAGTTTTTCCTTATCAATGAGAATTTTAAAATAACTGCATTTTGATAATGTTGTGCCTTTGGCTCTACAAAGTGTATGGACATTCTATGCAATCCTATCATAACTTAATTTTCTGACAACCAACGACCTTGCGAATAGTTGTCCATGGACTGATTTTTATACATTGTACACAATGCATGTGTTCTTTATCAACATACAAAAATAATAGGAAAAATGAAACTTTATTCATGGAAAATCACACATTTCCAATGCAAGAGTTAATTCAATTCAAAGATCAACTAAATCCACTATTGTTTAGTTGGTATCCAAGTGCGAGTACTTTTTTTTTCTTAATCAAAGTATGAAAATGAGAAAGGAGAAAAAATAGATAAATATTTTTTATAAAATTTATTTTTTTATTGCCAGATGTGCACTTTGGCTTAGTATGATAGAGATGTTGTATTGCCATGTCTTGTTTTGTTTAACATTGTTAATCAAATTATATATATAAAATATAAATATAATATAAATATAAATTAAAATTAAATTAAAGTACAATAGTGAATTTACCATCCACACTACGTGAAATTTTTTTTGCTCGACTAACATAAAATAAAATTAATAAAAAAATAGGATTTAAATAAAGATAACTTCATGGTATTGAATCATGGTATGAAAGCCCATGGTATTGACCCATAGTATTCATGTGGAATATAGCCTATTTAAATTAGGGAATTAAACTAGTCTAGATTAATCTTAACTCTAGATCTACCAAGATATATTTTCATTATAAAAGATGTTTGCATCTCAAGGGATTTGATCCCTCTCAGAGCTTGGTAGATCCAGAGTTAAGATGGATCTAGACTGGTAAATTTAAAACTAGCAATTGCACATAAAGGTGCAAAGATACACTGAATGAATAGAAGATTTAGAAGACCCTCTAACCAAGAATAGAGCCCATTACTAAATCGATCCTCACTGCACTTGCTTGCAACCCCTAATAAACCATAAGAATTGTTAATAGACAAAAAACTATCAAAAAAATTGTCAAAAAAAAAAGAAATCCATATATGTCTACGAAATGAAATAGAAAGGGGCAAATACTTGTGGAATTTATGCCATGCAAGGATGGATTTTATCTGGTGAATGTATAGTTTGGATAACTCTACCTAAACACTTTACTCGTGTGCGGTAAGTTACATATTTCACTTTAACTTTTTTGAATATTCATCCCTTTCCCCAAACATTCAGTGCCATGTATTTCCATCCAATAACTAGAATGTAGGTTGTCATATTTTGTCACATGCCATATCATAGGTGGCATGTATATCCATCCAATAATTAAAACACTGGTTGTTAAAGATTTTCAGACTAACACTGTGTAATGAGTGTAATGGATTGATCACACTCACTACAAAGTGTTAGTCCAGAAATCTCTAACAATATAATTCACTATGAAAGTTTCCAATCACTCAAAACACAGGTTGTCGTATGTCGTCACATGCCTAGATATGCTACTACTGCACATATTTTGTATCCATTATTCCATCACAAAAACTGACTTTTCAAGAAAAAATAAATCCCATAGAGAAACATTGAGTGCCTGACTTTTATGCAAAAAAAAATTAACATTTTATTGAGAGGATATTACTTTTTATAACAATAAATTAATTAATCTCCTTATGTGTAGACTTCCACACTTGACTTATCGACTTGCCAAAAACCTATATTTTATAACAACATTGAAAATAAAAAAGTAACCTATTAATTTTTATTTTAGTGAATTTCCCGTATCTCCTTATGTGTAGGCTTCCACATTTGACTTATCGACTCTCCATGTAAAACAAAGTGTTCTTTTATCTATTTGATAAAAGAAACATTATGTTGGTAGAGGCACATTATACCTGACCTGGCTTGGAGATTTGGTTATAGATTGGTGATGACAATAAGATTTATTTAATCCCATAAATAAGCCATGACACATCATTTTGATTTATATTTCATATAAATTTTATAAAATAATTAAAAAGAAATATTTACACATGTACGGATAATTAAAAATATAAAATATGCACATAATTTTATGATATTTTCAACCTTGTCCATTTCAACCCATCCACCTTTATTCTCTATTAGCAAATTGGTCCTTTTTTGGTTGGTTGGTTTCGTTTGGTCGAGATCCTACCTCAAACCACATCACTTTGTTGAACATTCTACTTAAATGTGGCCCAACCATTGATTGGAATGACTAGAAAAAGGCAAATCTCGTCGAGGCAATGAGTACATGCCATGAGATTAAAAAGTTTGAATAATTTCTCACCATCAAAGCTCACAGAAGTAGCCATATCTTGACTTTATTAGATGGATAATTATTTAGTGAGTATTCTTTTCATACACGGTGGATTGTTTGCGGTGTTGTGTGCACAACCCTTTCTCTTGTGAACCCTCTCACTTTAAATATCATTCGTGTTTTTCATATTGAAGTTTTTTTGGCAGAGAAATGTTAGGTAAACTTGACTCAGAATAAAGTCAAAGTTGACCAGGTTAAACAGTGATGGTTTTGGGGCACATGGTATTGTGCAGCCATAGTATTCTGCCCGTGGTATTATATGTAATGGAGCTTATAAAAGGCTGGAAGGACTTCATTGTAATGCAAGACCTAGAGGTGAGCGATGAAGGCTCACTTGGTCGGATTGGCTAGGGTTTTGGCCAATGCTAATGAGATCTTATTAGGTTGGGTTTTTCTCGGATTTGGGGTATTCCCGGATAAACATTTGTCTTTATGTGTTTATGGTTGTTGCTGGTTATTTTATTATATATATTCCTCTCAGTAATTATTTATGTTATGCAGTAAATTTCTTAACATTCCCCCCTTAAACTTGACTTGGGGTTCCTTGACTAACTCTAGCCAAACCTGCTAAGTGAGACAATCCCGCTCACTCTAGCTCTTACCCCCTTCAGAGTTTTTACCCGGGGTATTGTTAACCCGACATCCCCCCTATCACCTAGGTCTAACCCAGACTTTACCGGTGATCATCAAGGGGTACACATGCCTTACCAGGGCTTACATTAGTATGCCCATTTACATGCTATAATTTTGACTTCATTAATTTTTATTTTTATTTTTATTTTTGTTTATTGCTATTACGATTCTGATCCATCCTCTCTCAATTTGATTTTCTCAAAAACTTCTATCAAACCGCTCCAACTGCGAGCCCAAGAACCTCGTAGATTCCAGCACCAGTGGCCTCACGTAATAGAAAATGAACAATTTTAAAAGCCGCATGAACAGTTTTCTTCTGCTGACCTACATGCAGCCCCTGCCTACTCCATCTTTCAACACGACATAGAACACACAGGAAATATCCCTTATCGATTCCTTACAAAAAAAGCTACGAACAAAATGAGCCTTGAATTTTAATATTACCAAAAGGTATCTCTCAACCTTCTTTAAATAGTCGCATGAATCCCGAACAATTCGTTAGCATGTTCCAAACCAGTAAATATCACAAATGCACTGCGATCCTTGGCAATTACGGCACTATCTTCTGCACATTCTCCTCGAGGTTCTTTCGCGTACGATTGTTCCATCATTATTTTCCAGACCCAGATCTGTAAAAAGGCTGCATTGATCTCATCAAGCACAATAAACCCCTGGCACCAAAGAATCCCTTTGAAGCCAATATCTAGCTCTGATACCACTTGTTGGAGACACAATTGCCGTTACACCAAAACCCGCAGGTATTAGTAAACAGACACATCACTAGATTTAAGCACATGCCATGAAACACACGGGGAGCGTTGACCTTCTACATTGCCATTAACGGGGAGCTAACAAGAAAATCATTCATGGTGATTTGAAAAGCCTCTGCATTTGAATTTTATGTATTATGGGAAATCATAAAGCATGTGCAAGCTCAAACTCCACATGGTGGAAGAGCAGAAGCCCCTGAGATCATCACAAATAAAGGGCCTTAGCACAAGTATGAACAACATCGGTGGCACCAGCCTCTTCTCCACTGCACTGCCAATTCACTCACCGGTGTTAGGGACTCCCTCCTTGAAAACCCCATTTTCTACTTATACAAATAAATTGCAGATGCCACCACAAAATTAGGTGTCCACATACATTTATTTTTGTTGACATAGGTTAATTGTATTAGTGTGACATAGAGTCGATTTTGATTGCTATTATTATAATTTTTAAATGGTCACTAACGTTATAATTTTTATGTGCTTACATATGGAAGATTTTGATTCCTACCACTATAACCTCTAGGTGGCCACCAGTGCTATAACTTTTATGTGCCTACATATGGCCCTTCCCTAGACATAGGCCAATAAAAAAGATTTAAACTTTAAATCTCATAATTTACATAACACTTCATATAACACTATGATCACCTCTATGTGCCTACATATGCTCTCTTTGGTAGACATAGGCCAATAGGAAGGATTTAAACCTTAAATCTCATAATTTACATAACACTTCATATAACACTATGATCACCAACTGAACTACCCCTTAATCTAATCTTTTTTTTTTTAATTGTGTCAATGCTCTCCAACCTAGTATGGTAGAGATTTTGTAATGTAATGTACTGTTTAGCATTTTGACTTGGTCAAATTACATAAAAATAAAAATAAAATAAAATAACATAAAATTATAATTGTATTATTAAGCTATAATTAAATCAGGCTAGATTTATCTTAATTCTGGATCTATCAAGTGTCGAGAGATTAAATTTCTTGAGATACAAATCACTTTTAAACTAAAAAGAGATTTGATTCCTCTAAAAACTTGGTAAATCTAAAATTAAAATAAATCTAAATTAATATTTATATTCTAAAATTATATTATATAAATATAAATATTAAATTATATTTACATCAAATAAAATAAATCATTCTAGTTTTTCATTATTTGCCTTTTTAACCATTCACTTTTAAATTAATATTAATATTTATTAATTTCAATTCCTTTTTCTTAGGCACTATGTTGTACTTTGGGTTCATTTTTGTTTAATCACAATATCTCCTTCTTTATACCCTTTAGATTAATATAGACACCCCGACACCGCTAGGTGCAACTAAGCTTTAAAAATAAGATCTCTGAGTGATTAGCTCACAATTGTGTCATTTAGTTGTAACATTCCTTTAATTTCCAGTTGGCCGTACATTTTTCCAAACCTGAAATTGAAATTAATATCAGAAATTATTTCATGTCCACAAGATTCCTATTCCAAGGGATGAGTTCCCTTCTTTGATGTGAACTCCCATATGCCTGTTGATGAGCCAGATGCCTCTCGATGAAATATAAATCCCAACGTGAGAAAAAATTGTCATCCTCTTGATAATGATGATGGGTAGTGGGTGATGACTGTCATTATCATGAATGACTAATGATGCGGTGACAAGGGCTTGGCGACGGTTGTCAATCCTCACAATTAAACAACAATGCAACGTTCAAAGCGTCGGGAGTCTTGAAAGCACAAAATCAATTGCTAAATTTCTATAAATTAAATTTTTTAATATTCATAAATAAAATAATTTATTTATATTAATATCTAAAATAATATTAAATTGAAAAAAATATTTATTATAATTCAAACCAATTTTTTTACACTAATCCATTCTATTGTACCCCATAAACGTTTCCTAAACCCCTTAGAACTCATCATATTACTCGTTAATATTCATCTATTCTACCATAATCTTGTCGTAAAACCCTTAAAACTCATCATATTACTTGTTAATACTCATCGATTCTACCATAATCTTGGCCTAAAACCATTAAAACTCATAATATTACTAGTTACCATAATCTTAACCTAAAACCCTTAAAACTCATCATATTACTAGTTAAAAAATAGAACTTTAGAAATCAGATATAGTTTTTGGAAGAGATCCTTCTTTATATTCAATTCAATCAATTTTCTTTTATATAACTAAATATTTCTAGATTTTTTCCATCAACTTTGCCTAAAACCTTTAGAACACATCATATTACTAATTAACACTCATACATTCTACCATAATATTTTCCTAAAACCTTGAAAACTCATCATATTACTATTACTAGTTAACAAATAGAACTTTAAAAATAAGATATAGTTTTTGGATAAAACTATATTCAATTTAATAAAAAAAAATTGCATAACTAAATATTTTTAGATAGTTTATTTATTTTTTTATTAAATATTTTATGAATATGAAAATGATATTTTTAAAAATTTCAATTTTATTTCAATAATTTTATTGGTGCCTAACTTTAATATTGCATTTTTTACAAAGGTTTAATTATTTGTATAAATAAAACTATATGTTGCAAATATTTTTGTTAATAAATATGTGATGATATGAAATCCACATAAGATGGTTATGACTATAAAAATTCATTTAATTATATTAGAAGTGATCTAGAGAATGCAACAAAATATAGATATAAACATAAACACAGAGATGCAGCAAGAATAAAACTTCACTTCATTAATATCAAAGAATTGAAATATGCTTACATATATAATGGAAACTAGTTCAGACGATGGTAGTTTATCTTTGAGAAGAGATGTGGTGACTACATGCCTCTGAACTATGTTACAATGAAGATTGAAGGCCTATTTATTATTGATAAACAATGGTAAACCCTAAACATCCAAAAACCTAACCATGGGAGATGAACCACCAAAAATATGGGTCCCGTTTTGGTAAAATGATATATGAACTTCCGAGGGTCGTAACTTTGACATACAATCTTCGTTTGATGCACACAATGCCTCATTAGAAAGATATATCATAGGACTACAAATTTTGAATGCAAATGTGAGTCTTTCAATCATGTTTTCTTGTTTTCCCCCAAAAAAATGTTGTTTAGGACCTCAAAACGGCTCCAAAAGTTCAAGACCTGAAACATTGCCAAAAATAGTAAACAGTGCTACTATTAAGGAACTGAAAAACTGAAAGATACGGTGGTGGGGGTCCAAGTGGAATAGGTGGGTGGTCACAATATCCACTTGGATCAGTCTTCCCCCCTTAGGAAGCAATGATACCTATTGCGTTGAGTGCCTCTATTTGATGGAGAAACTTCTGCTGAACTTGGTCCCTAGTGAGCCACTTTCCTTGGTGCAAGAGTTGGTCATCTTTGACAACCCGATATAGTTGGGTCTTCTATTGGCGATTGTTCTGGATCTGTGTGTCTATGATCCGATCAGTTGTGGCATGTTCCATGCAGTCTAGGTTTAACTCTGTAGGTGTGAGATGTTTAGCAATGTCTGATGTGTCCAGTAATGGTGGAAAGTATGGTCGAAGGCGATCTACATAGAACATTGGTTGGAGGCCAAGGAATGGGGGAATGTTGAGCTCAAAAGAATTGTCTACCACAACCTTGATAATGGTGTAAGGCCCATATCGAAGTGGTCTCAGCTTCCGATGGGCTCTGATAAGGCATTCTTTTTGCAAATGCAACCAAACTTTTTCACCCACCTAAAACTTGTGTGGCACCCAATGTTGATCATGTCGTTGCTTATACTTGGCATTTGACTTCTCCAAGATGTCGTGGAACTAATGGCAGATGTGTTGGATGCTTTCAATAATTTGGTTGCTTTATCAACGTTGGACAATACATGTGTGGATTTTTTCTATGTAGTCGCATGAGGCATGGCAACATTAATCAGACACAATGGTTGAAATCCTACACCCACTTGAAAGGGATTGCAACTAGTCTAGCTATGGAGATCTCTTTTATAATTGTGTTGCACATAAGACTCTCATCTCAATTTCATGGATGCCGGGAGTTGTACATGCGGAGTATGTGCACTATCATCCTATTGAAGACTTCCATCTGGCCATCAGTCTAGGGATGGAATGTAGTCGACTTGGTGAGATTGGTGTCCAATAGTGTCCAAAGGCTTGATAAGAATGTGCTCAGGAACCTGCTATCTCGATCTAATATAATGGTTTGCATGATCCCAAAATGTACCCACACTCATTCAAAGAAGAGTTTGGCAGTTTCCTCTGTTGTGATACTCTTCTTGCAAGCCGCCAATATAGTCATCTTAATTATTTTTTTCCACAACCACAAATACACAATCATTACCATGCTTGGTATAAGGGAGGTCAGACATCCATGGAGATGGATTTCCAAGGCTGGCTAGAAGTAGGAAGAGGAGTGTACATGCCTTGCTTCTTGATGGTTGGTTTGGCGATGGAACAGACAGTGCAGAATCTAATATATTTCCCAACATCTAGTTGGAGTTTTGGACAATAAAAGTACTTTTGTAGTTCAACCACAATTTTCTCTACACCAAAGTGTCTTGCGACCTGATTGTAGTGTGCCTCCCAAATCAGCGTGGCACGCTCGCTTGAAGGAACACAAAGGTGTTTGACGTAGCATAATAATGCATCTTGGAGGTGGAAATCATGAACTCCCTTGCCATCTACTAGCATCTAGTATGTGGAGGTGAAGTCTAGATCATTTTTGTATAGTTGTGGCCATCCAGAGGTCTTGTGGCCACTAGAGTTCAGAACAGTAGTTTGTGCTGCAACTGGGGGCCGACTGGGGCAGTCTGCAACATGATTGGTGCTTCCATTTTTGTATTTAATGTTCAAGTGGAATTGTTACAGATATGTAGACCACTTCTAATGGCGATCGTTTTGCAACTTCCCTTGTGTCTGTATAAACTGAAGAGGTCAATGATCATTGTGGATGACTATCTCCTTCCCTGGAATGTAATGCTTCCATTGTCGGCAAGCCTGCATGATGGAATACATATTTTTATCATAGTTGGGGTACTTCTGAATTGTATCGAAAAGTGTTTCACTACTATAGACCATTGGATGCCCGTGTTGGGTGAGGACTGCACCAATAACATAGTCGGAGGTGTCTGTCTCAATTTCAAATGGTTATTGCAAGTCTGGAAATGTGAGTACTAGTGTAGAGTAGAGGAGGCGCTTCAACTCAACGAATGCCTTATGTTGGGACTTGGACCATGAAAACTTTACTTTCGCTTCGTCCTTGGTAATCTGACTCAAAGGCCAAGTGATATGGGAGAATCCCAACATGAACCTTCGATAAAATTGCAAGGCCCAAAAGGTTGCGAAGCTTTGTTAGAGTGGTTGGGGCTGGTCAATCTCAAATGACTTGGATCTTAGTCAGATCCACATGCATGCCACACTCATCTATGATGTAACCTAGATATTGGACTTGGCTCATGAAAAAGGTGCATTTCTCCATGTTAGCACATAGTTTGTGATGGCGAAGGGTTTGAAGGACCTATTGAATGTGTTGAAAATGTTCTTTTGACCTCTTTTTGAAGATGAGGATGTCATCGAAATAAACATCCACAAATGAGTTGGTGAAGGGCCAGAAGATGTCATCCATTAGCCTCATAAAAGTAGCAGGGGCATTTGTCAACCCGAAGGGCATAACCAACCATTCAAAAAGGACTTCCTTGGATTTGAAGATGGTATTTTATACATCTATGGGCTCTGTTGGAACCTGGTGATAGCTAGACTTCACATCAATCTTGATAAAATACTTGGCCCCCTTCAGTTGGTCCAGAAGGTCATCAATCCGTGGGATTGGATACCTATTCTTGACATTGATTTTGTTTAGTTCCCATTAATCAATGCAGAGCCTCCAGGTCCCATCCTTCTTCTGTAAAAGTACAATCAAGCTCCCACAAGGTGAGGAACTTGGTTAGATGTGCCCTTTTTGTAGCAACTCCTAGATATTCTGCTTGATCTCTTCATTTTCCAAAATGGACTGGTGATATATCTGCACGTTGGGTAGAGGTGCTCTGGGAGTCAAAGATGGTGGTAGGCAAGGATACCTCTAGTATCCTGTATAACTTATTACCCAAGGAAATAATAATAGTGTGAGGCATTGACTCATATACAACATGACGCTTCCACAAGTATGGTTTTCCTAATAATACATCACAAAGTTCAAGAGTACCAACATCACACAATACCTCATCCATGAAAGGCTTGTTGTTGTATGGAATATGACACTGCTGGTGGGCGAGAATATTTCTTCCTTGGTGAAGCCACCTGATGGTGAACCACTGTGGGTGTGGTGTGTCTGGTAGGCCCTGTTGAAAATGCAACAAGATGATGGAGCTTAGTGAAAAGAAGTCGCCTTCACTAAGTGGGCCCGCAGGCTATTTTTGGCGCAAAGTCTATTTTTAGACATATGGATCATGGCCTATGAGTTGCAGGATGCTATTTGTGGATGATTGGTCATGTTGGTAAAAATAGATGGACCTCTATTTTTAGACATATGGGCGGAGTCTATTTTTAGACTGCCAGTCAAAAAATAGAGCAGTCGAATATTATTAGCTCCTAATAATATTTGGACTATAAACATTATCTTATTCTCTTGGAGCACTTCAGTTCGAGCTACGGATGTGGCACATGCAGTTGCCAGAAGGAAATACGTGGTTCCTATGGGTTAACTTGAGCTATTGCATGAAGGACTTCAGTGATTGAGTTCTGTGGAGTTGGATCAGGAGTTGATGGAGTTGTGTTCAATTTGACTTAGTTGAACTAGTTGTAGTTAGTCTAACTGGAAAATAGACTAATGTTGAGTGATGTGAATTAGT